>PVJA010031564.1:0-24820 GCA_004027025.1 Myocastor coypus
TTTTTTTTTTTTTTTTTTTTTTTTTTTTTTTGAGACAGGGTCTCACTGTGCAGTTCAGGCTGGCTTTGAGCTCACTTTTGTAGCCCAGGCTGGTCTTGAACTCACAACGATCCTCCTGCCTCAGCCTCCCAAGTGCTGGGATTACAGGCGTGAGCCACCACACCCGGCTAAGAAACCAGCTGTTCTATACTTGTCAAAAAACCCTGTCAAAATTAGAGGAATATGACTGACATTTTGCAGTTCTTTAGCAAGAGAAGTTTCTCTCATTCTTTAACAGGATGTATTAGATTTTAAATATATTTTAATCTTATAATTCCCTTTGAATTAAAGTATTAAGCGGTTTTAGCTATAGTTTTAATTCATATCTTACAAAAGGTACCTATATAAGCCATCTAAGTGTGAAAGCACTGGATCTAAGAAGACCAGAAAATGGGAAAGATTAAGGCAGAAATTATATCATTTATTAATAAATGTTATATGTTCCCTGTTTTATTTGACATAGGAGAAAAAATGTGCTAAACTAAATTTAGCTTTCTTTTGTTTTTAAATGTATTTAGTACAGTATCTACAGAGTCTCACTGTGGCACTGGGGCCAGTACGGTGCTCCATGGATTGAACCCTAGCTGCTGTGCTCTGCTTAAGTAGGCACTTTCGTCTACTGAGCTATCTGGCTGGTCCTGAAATTAAGTTTCTAGCAGAGGTAAATTATCCTATTTAGTGATGAACTACAAGGCACATGAAACTATCAAGCTAGAATTTATATCATCTTTATGGTGTCTTTGACCTCTCTTAGGGAAGTACAAACTTAAAATAAATGAACAAAACTACAATAATGCAGGAAAATCTCATAAAGAATTATGGATTTCTCAAAACTAGAAAAACATAGTTGAGGTACAGTGACTAGAAAAACAACTTAAAAATTCACTGCCGTTATCAGAAAACTCAGATTATTGACTATTTATGTTGATGTAAGTTTAGTTCCTTAGTTAGAACATGCCAATGTCACCAGGTAACTCATTTAACCAACACAAAAGGTGGTCAGCAGCAAAGTTTTTTTTTTTTTTTTTTTAACTTTTTTTTTTTTTTAGAATTTTTATTTATTTTATTTTATTTTTTATTTTATTTATTTATTTTTTCTTGTTTCAGAACCTTTGTTTGTTTATTCACTCATTTTTATGGCCGGCTCAACCCACCCCGAGGGCAGGGCTGGCGCAGCATGTGGTGCCGGGGATCAAACCGCGGTCCCTGAAGCCGCCCAAGCTTTCCCAAGCAGGTGCTTTAGACCACTGAGCCATCCCGCCAGGCCCCACACAGTTTGTTTTTAAGAAAATGAAATTGCATCTTTATGAACTGGTTTTGGAAAAATGCATTTACATAAAATAAAATCCATTTTCAGAAATTAGTTCAGCAACTGCTTAAAATTAAAAGTCTATTAACCATTTACTTTCCATAAGTGTTTTACATAATAAAAGACTATGTTTGATTAGCTTGTGCGATTGTAGTATCAAATCTTATTTTTATTATTAATTTTTTATATTATAGCCAGCTCAGCCTGCCCTGGAGGTGGGGCTGGCACAGTATATGATGCCTGGGATTGAACTGCGGTCCCTTCAGTTGCCTAAGCTTGCTTAAGCAGGCGCTTTAGACCATTGAGCCATCTTGTCAGCCCCTCAAACCTTATCTTTAAAGTTTAATACATTTATAATTTTTACATGAAACTAATGTTTGTTTTTAGTTGTAGGAATATCTTTTAAAAATAGATGATTTGAGAAATGATGTATTTATTTAATTACTACTTCTGTATTGAAATGAAGTTTTAATCTTTGAGTCATGCTCCATGGCAGTTTTTTTGTATGTTAATCTGTTAATTACTCCCAAGGAGTTACAATTCCAAGCATTCACCTCCTTGAGTCCTCAATCCCCCTTGAACTTGAGCTGAGTTTAGGATATTTAACCATAACTATTTCATGGAGACAGTATTTTATCAATTCCAGTCTTCCTCTGACATGTGCGTGGCAGCTTCTTAAACACTTGAATTCTTAGCTCTCAGTATGGAAAGAGATTCTTCCTTCATAGAGTAAGTAATTCACTGAAGAATAGTTAGAGATACAGAAGAAAATGGGCAGCCTAAGTGTCCCAGCATCTTTGCTGAATCCAGTTATTTGTGGACTCACGACGTCAAAGGACCTATGCAAGTGACCATCAGTTAGAACCATACAACTGCCCTCTTGAGTCCTGATTGCCCAGTCATGAGAAAAAAAAATTGTCATGTAAAATGTCTAAATCACAGCTTGTTGGGTTAAGGTGTAAATGAGCTGTTCTCAGAGAAAGGAATCCACCCTTATTTCCAAGGGAATTTGATGCAACAAGAAATGTCAACTGCTAGTGCTTGGGCTATTAAAACCCACTGAAACAATACTTATCAGCTTGAGTAGTTACAGAAAATCTAAAATTTCCAGGAGACCTTGAAGTTTTTTTTTTTAAGTTTTCTAAATAACACTCTACACATTTCTGATATGAACCACTGCCTTTAACCTAAGGATCAACATTTTATATTGAATGTAGCCTTTGGTCATCAAAAATGCTGTTAAAATGTGTACAGCAAATTTATTTTGTAAGTCCATCTTACCTTTTTATGATGACTTCCCTTAATGGGTGATATTAAATGCAATCTAAGATATGCACTTTAGAAATAAATCTGTTTAATTAAACTACAATGCGAGTTACATGAAGTAGTTTTGGAATGTGGATTTTCCCCCTAATGAAAACATACAATGTGATAAAGGAAAACAGCATAACCTTATTATCATCTAAATTTATGGCAAATATGATGGTTCACTTTACAGTTACTTAGGTAGTGATGACAATGAAAGGACTTATTCGAAAAATAATACTGAATTCTTAGCCATAGATGTAATCAGTACATATGCCATAAGAAAGAAATGATTAATTAAAGTGTGTGTGTGTGTGCACATGAGTGTGTGCATGTGCATGTGTGTGTGTGTGTGTGTGTGTGTATGTGTGTGTGTGTTTTGAGGGGATACAGTGAAAGTTACTTTGAATGAGTTTCTTTTCTTCAGAATTTTTTGAATAGTAATGAGAAGAAGATGACTTTCACAGTAACATTTAAAACTCACAAATTTCAATACAGTCAGTGGAATTCTTGAAACTTCAAAAAAAGAAGTTTGATTGAAGAGCAGCATATGGAAAAACTAACAAATAGATGGTATTTGTACAAGGTTTTCTTCAAAGGTCATCTTTTCAGATTTGTTTTAAGAAATGGAATGTGTACATTAGACTACACTTGCTGAACTCACCTTTGTACTACTCTATAAATCATATCTCAATTTAAATGAGATGAAATATCACTCTTTTCAAAGTTAGTCTTAAAACAAACATAAAACCCTAAAAACTTACTCAGTTACCTGGTGTCTTTTTCTGCTTCAGATGCTATGAGAACAACTGTAGACTGAGTGGCTCAAGCGGCATCTACTGCTCGCAGATCTGGAGGAGTCCAGACTCAGCACAGACAGATTCAGCTCTTGTTCAGGGCTTTCTTACCTGTTTGCAGGTAGCTGTTTCCTTGTATCCACAACTGGCAGGAGCAAAGTCTCATATTGCGTGAACACCTTCCTCAGAGCTCCACTGTCTTGACCTAATTATCGCCCATGTGCTCTATGTTTAGATGCTATCACCATGGTGAGTGAGGGAGGGATGAATTTGTTGAGATACAAATGTTAAGTCCATAATATTTATGTTAAGATTATTCATTGTCATACATTGGACAAAAGTGTGTACTTAATAGTCTGACCATTCACTTGTACTGGACTCTGTAGTAATAGTGTTGACAAATAGTATACACACATGCTATCACAGTAGGAAAGTATGAAGTATGCATACACATGGCTCCTACTCTTGGCAAAATGTCCTGTAGAAAAGTAGCTCAAGTCAGATCTCTTACATATTTGAAAGAATTTAGTCTTTCTTCTAAGCTGTGATTCATTAGATGGCTAAATTTTGAATGACATATGCTTAGGCCACATTGTAATGTGACTGGAAATAATTTTGAAAACTTATGCTATATCCATGTAAATCTCATGGTTGGGGAAAAGTACAAATCAGAGTATTGAACACAAGAATAAATTATTTCTGTCTGGCCAGGAAAAACAAAATGTATTACACCTGGAAGTAAAAGTGAGGTAAAGCTAACATATCCTTGTTCACGATAGTAGTTACTTAGTGAAAAAAAACAAAAAACAAAAAAAACTCACTTTGACTGAACTCTAGCCAGGCTTCTATGAACTTTCTTTGCAGCCAGGACTTGAGCTTCCATCTTTGCTTTATGTCAACCTGCTTTCACAAGAATCCTGTCAAGTAGGGTGATCTGGAATCTTTTCTAACACCTGACTTTTTTTCTTAATTTATATCTATTTCCCTTTGTACTTCTTGACCATAAATCCCCCAGGTCTATGTGAAGTTGAGTTCACTTGTAAATTCAGGACTTGTTCCCCACTGTAGTACTTACTGAATAAAATGTTATTATTGTCTTCCCCACTGTTTGGCGACTTCTGTTATAATACGAGTAGGTATTGTTTGTGACAAAACACGTGTGGTTTAAAGAATGAACTTATGTATTTTACTATTCATAAAAAATTTATTATTGATACATGTATATCATTTTTTGGATCTCATATGTGCTGGATAATGTTCTGGAAACTGAAACTGAACTGAACTGAAATGTCATTTTATTTTTATTAGTATAGTACATGTTTCCCATACACAAGGATTACATTGATCACAGGGACTTAGTACATGCACACAACGCAGATCAGTTCATTGTTATCCTCTTTTCTCCCTTCGCTCTCCATGTTCAAAATTAAATACTTGAGTTGAAAAGAAAAATTTGCTCTTCGTGAAGATGAAGAACAACCTACTAATGAGGTTAAAATGATAGAAACAGAGAAATAGAAAGGACATCGAGATGCCTTGTTTTTATTCTTAGCTTAGAGCTTTCTCTCAGCAGGGAATATTTTTCCTTTTACTTGTCTTATCATAAAAAACACATGTAAAACTGCATTTCAAAAAAGAGATAACCAACTTTTTAAATATTTTTTCTACGTATTTTTCTTTCTTCTTTTTCCTTTGGGGCTCACGATTAACTAACAGCAACAAAAGAGCACTGGATCAGAAACATCATCATATGACACAATGGATTTGAACTCTAAAGAAGTTAAGGTAAACACCAGTATTTGAACTAATGTTAATTTAAAAAGTTTTAACACAGTGCATTTCTATGATTGCATTTTCAGTGAAAATCACTTTCTCTAGTGATTATTTTGGCAGGCCTCATAAAGCAGTGTTTAAAAAAATCTATATCTTTCTATGTATCTAAGTTCTCAAAATACATAATGTCAGCACAAGGCAGATAAACTCATTGCATGCTAAATCATATTTAGGGTTATCAACTTTCTTCGATTCTGTGCAATTTCATAAAAATTGTAGACTGTATTGAATGTGCTTGTTACATTAAACAAGATAAGTCATTTTGGGCTATGAAAAAAAACATTGTCTTGATGATAAAATAGCACATATATATAAAACTGAGGAGGAGTTTATGTTATTTTTAAAAAGAAAATATTAAATATAGTCAGGTGGTTTAGAATATATCCTTAGATTTCTTGGGGCCATGTTTTGATTCCCTTTGCTATTCAGTATTTCTTTGTAAAGTTTTCAGAATTCGCCTATGTAAGAACTCTGGTAAATTCAGCTGTTCTTTTTTTTAACTCATCTTATCTGTACCTCAGTTGAAGCCAAATGGACTCCCTGATTTTCCATGTTTCTGATCCTCACAAAGACAGAATTTAACTCACAGTGAAAATGATTTTCTACTAGGTCAGTGAACCAAGGTCAGTATTATTTCCTTTTAAAAATCATTTGATGTTTCAAAGTTAAGTGGAGTACCCCAGAGATTCTAGCTGTACTAATGCATGGCTAGAGTGTGTTTCACTATGGCATTGTTGGCTTTTGCTACTATCGTTTTTTTTCCAAATTGCCAGATGGTATCTGATGATATAGATCATAAAGAGTAATTGATATGTAATCACGCACCTAATGTTTTTTTGCCCTTATTTTTTTTATGAGACACAAGTCTGATGACTTTCATCATAATGGAAAAGTTAGAAGTGTTAAGGCTAATGATGTTGTCTTTTCCTGCTTTGATTTAGAATGAAGGACTGAAGTGAAGTGCAAGAATTTCTTAGCGTCTGTCACATATTCTAGAGAGACTGATCATTTTTTCCCCAGTTAGAAGCATTTCCATGTCAAGTGACAATTTTGGACTGGTAGAAATGGGAAATTAACATGATGAGGCCTCAAAGAACTTACTTTTTCTTTGTTACTTCTTAAATATATTTTATGCTATAACCTTTTCCCCCAAATTTCTCTAAATCAACCTTTATTAAGCATCTTCGAAAAGTAGTTCCTGTGATAGATTTATGAAAATGAATTGGATATGTCACTTAAAGGAACTTAGAATACAGTGAGTAACTAGACAGGTGAAAGAGCAGGGTCAATAAATGACAACGGCGTCTTGAAGATGCACCACAGCCATGTGAGGATGCTTCATTCTTGCTCCCTCCAAGAGCAGGAAAGCCTTTATGGAGAGCAGGATTGGCTGACAGGACCATCTCCTGGGGAGGGAAGTCATATGCCCAGCTGGAAGACATGTGTGACCCTTGGGAATATAGGGAAAGAATTATTTATTCTGGAGAGCTAAGAAATTAGCATCTCAAGAAGCAGAGAGCAATAAACAAAGCCCAGAGACAGTTGTAGTCTGTAACTTGGGAATTCCAGGAAGCTGGGATTCAAGGAGGCACATAAGAGCTTATCCTGATGGTTCCTTGTTTGTTGTCTCCTCCCTTGCTTGGAATGTTAATGTTTGTCTTTTCCCCTGCTTGGAATGTTTTTAATTAGCATTTGTGTGAACTTTGTTATAGAGAAATGGTGGAAGTCAATAGAGAATGTAGCCCTCATGATCACATTCACTAGTCCAAAATAAAGCCAAGATGCTTCCAGGTTCCAGGCTCACTTTGAGAGAGACAAATCTCAGTGAGACCTCTGAGCTAAATTCATTGGGTCTTCTTGTCATTTCTTTTGGCACTACTCAATTTACAACATATTTTTTCTCACACATCACTGAGTTCATGACTGCAGAAAACCTCATAAAAAGGGACATATTAACAAGAAAAATATATATTTACTTAAATTTTATATGGTATGGAGGTGTTAATAAGAATATAAAGCACCAAAGAAAGACATAAAGCACCAAAGAAAGACATATACCTGTGCTTCTTATGTTTAGTTTTGGTGAAGCAGTGTATAGTCATTAAGGTGTAAAATTGGCCAGAAGGTTTAAATGAAGTTGGGATGGGGGAATTGAGCAATGCTTTTCCAAATTTTTCTCTGTGTCAGGGTTTTTAGGGTTATAATATTTCTCTCCTCTGGTTAGTGAGAAAGCACTTGCTGAATGCCTTTGTGACCTTGTCTCAGTAACTCTTCTCTCATTGCTTGGATGAGTGTCAAATGCTCAGAATTAAGAAAGGAAAGTCTTTCTTAGCTCACAGATAGTGGAGGTTTCAGTTCATATGCAGCTGGTTCCGAGGCACAGAGCAGCTATTTGTGGTGGTGGCAGAGAGCAGGAGTGTGACAGCAGCTCAGGCAGCTAGCTAGCCTTTCTCCCCTCCTTACACTGTACTGCACATTACCCATCCAAGGTCCAGGGTGTAACACTCATGTCTTTAATGCCAATACTGGATCAATGATTAATTGCAAACTGCAGAAGCCGACCAATTACTGCATGAGGCTTTGAGGGGACAATTAGACACAAACCATAACAGATGTGTTTCTTGGTCACAAAAGTTCAAATGTCTAATTTTGGTTTACTGTGTTCTGACTTCACTAAGCAGTTAAAATATACTATTATGGTAGAAAATCTTAAACTTTCAATTTATATCATATTAATTTATAGGAATTTGAATTAAACAATCTTACATAAGTAGTGACTACAATATTGGACAATACAATGACAGAAAGTTGTAGAGAGTGAAGTTCCTGTTTTCTGTGTTTTCAGTGTTTACATTTTAGTTCTACACCTAAATCCAATAGGAATTTCTTGGACAAGAAGTATATGATGGAAACTATATCATCTCACTATTGAAACTGACATTTAAAGAACATAAAGTAAAGGATATACGTAATTTTCTGGTACAGGAATAAAAAGGTAGATTGATGAAATGACAAAAAGATACAATACTATCTAAGAATATAATGCACTTAGTAAGCGATAAAGATGACATTTGGTACCAAAGGGAGAAAATAATGGATGTTTTCAAGAATTCTGGAGAGACAAATGGATTGCCATTTGGGGAGATAAGTAACATAAGATTCATACATAGTAGTAAATTATAGAGAAATTAAAGCAGCAAATGTAAAAAATGAAACCATTTCTGGAAATAAACTGTTATTGAAGAACAATGTAACCATGGCATAGTTCAACAATGATGAAACATGGTACCACAAGCAGGAGAACAAAACAAGATGAAAAACACACGTAGATTTAAAAATATCTTTTTTTTTTCTGTCTTTTTGAGACAAGGTCTCACTATGCAGTTCAGGCTGGCCTTGAGCTCACTTTTGTAGCCCAGGCTGGTCTCGAACTCGCACTGATCCTCCTGCCTCAGCCTCCCAAGTGCTGGGGTTACAGGCGTGCACCACCATGCCTGGCAAATATCTTATTCTTCCTTAAGAAGCAATGTTAACAATATGTAAATATACATTAAATACTGCAGCATATATGGCAAAGATTAAAGTTTCAAATTTCCTAAGTCCACAGAATTTAGTAAGCATGTACAAATTGATTGGAGAACAAAAACTTGAGAAAGTTTTCATATACACATATCAGAGAAATATAAACAAAACAATGAATTTAGAGAAATCTTTAATCTTAAACAAAAACAATAAAGTTGTGCCTTCTGTACAACTGTAATTGCACCTACTATGCAATTTTTGAGAATTAAATATCATAGAAGGTATTATAAAATACAGTAAAGAATGACAGAACCATGGATATGTTTACTAGTTATACCTACATATGTGAATAAAGATATATATGCAAAAATAAACACACATGTGAAGATTTTGTAATGAAATTGGGTGACTATTCCCAAGGAAATAATTAACAATAATTAGAATAAGGAATAAAATAACTAGAAAGTTATTCTAAAGAAAAAGGTATTTTTTTGGCTATTTTCCAAGAGCATGTCTAGATCAGTTTCTAAGTTGTTTGGAGATAGCTGCTGTACAAAGCAGAATTTTTTAAGCCCTGGGAGAGGAGCTCAAGTAGAAGACCGTGAAGCTTATTGACTTTGATTACCAGCACTACAAAAAGGGGAGAAAACAAAGTGGAATCATTAGGATTCCAAAAGCACACTAATTAAAAATACATTTTTTTCTTTTTAGATTTTTTGAGTCAGAATCTCATATGGTCCAGTTTGGCATTGAACTCACTATGTAGCCCACAAGGCTGGATTTTATAGCAGCCTCTACAGCCCCCTGAGTGAAGGTATTACAGATATTCCTTACCATATGTGATTTGCCAGTGGCAATTCTGAAACTTAAAATTCAAATGAGGACAAGATGTAGCTCAGTGGTAGAATGTTTGGCTTGGATGTTTCAATCCTGAAGCTTAATATCCCACCAAAAGACAAAAAATGAAATGAATGTATATTTATTTGTATATAGTATTGATTATTGTTCTATATAGCTACAGCCAGTTTACCTCCCTCTCTCTCTGTCTCTGTCTCTCCCTCCCTCTCTCTCTCTCTCCCTCTCTCTTTCATACTGTGAACCTTGCATTTGCCAGTCAGGTGCTCATGCAACTGAGGTATCTCCCCTGCTACTGACTTTATTTCTGTCATTGTATCTTCGTGATTTTCTCCTCTTGGGGACACAAGTTATTGTAACAAAATATACATTCATCTAAAGGAAAAACAAATCTAGAAAAGCGCTGATAGTATCTTCTTTTCTTTCCCTGAAATGTATTATTTATATAATTGAAATTAATATAAGAACATAGTGAATATTTAAATTCCAATATATGTATATTGGACTACATATATATATATATATATATATATATATATATGGAATATATATATGGAATACATACATACATATATATATATAATATAATTTGTCCATTTTGCTTTTTCCCTTCCTGTCTTCTCCACTCCCCAAATGTTGTTTCTCTTTTCCTTCCTTCCTTTTTTTTTGTGGCAGGCTCAGCCTGCTCTGGGGGCAAAGCTGGCGCAGCATGTGATGCCAGGAATCAAACTGCAGTCCCTGCACATTTGCCTAAGCTTGCCTAACAGGCACTTTAGACTGCTGAGCTATCTTGCCAGCCCCTCCCTTTCCTTTAGAATTGTCTTGCCATTTTACAATATTTATTATACATTTTCAATCTTATTTACTCTTTCAGCTTCTCACACTACAAAGACATATGATGTTTACCCATGTACATCTGGTTTATCTCACTTATGAACATGGTCTCTAGTTGCATCCATTTACCTATGGGAGTTTCTAATTTATCTTTTTTTTATGTCTGAATAGTAATCCATTTACTACTAGAGACCACATTTTTTTTTTTTTTTATCAGTTCCTCAGCTGATGGGCATTTGGGTTGTTTCCAAGATTGAGCTATGACAAATTGTGCTGCTATAAACATGGATGCACATATGTCGTTGTGGTACTAAGTTTATAGTTATTTTTGGAAGATATGCAAAAGGGCAATATTTGAGTCAAATCGGATCTCCAATCCTAGTTTTTTTGAGGAAGCTCCACACTGATTTCCACAGTGGATGCAATAGTCTGTAATCCTACCAACAGTGCAGAAGAGTTCCTATTTCCCTACAGCCCTTCCAGCATTTTTTATTGATTTTTTGATGACAGCCACTCTTTGTAAGAAGAGATGGAATCTCAATGTTGCTTTAACTTGCATCTCTTGAATGACTAGTGGTGTTCAAAAATTTTTAATTATTTATTTTCTATTTATGTTTCTATATTTGAGAAGTGTACATACATCTCAAATGTCTATTTTGGGGTTAAGTCTTTAGATTTTGGCGATCTGATATTTTTGAGTTCTTTTGCAAGTCATTCTTGTGATGAATTTCTGGGATCCTGGTTATTATAAGTTTGAGTGTCGATTTAATTGGGTTGATATTCTTTGGAGTTCTATATGCCGCAGTTACTTGAATGTCAGATTCTTCCCCTATGTTTGAAAAGTTTTCTGCTATTACTTCTGCCCGTATTCTTTTTATGTCATTTTGATGGCTCCTTCTTTCTCAATGATGCCTATTAATCTTATGTTGCTCATCTTTGCATCATCTTGCAGCTGTTGAGTTTCTTTCCTATATTGGTCGATCAATCTTTTTTAAAAAATTATCCTGTATTTTGTTTTTATCAACGTCTTCCCTAGAAATACTTAGGAATTTTTTCATTATAATTATCATTTCAGTTTTTACCTGGGAGATTATTTTTGATCTTATGTTCTCTATATACTGCTTCAGCTGTTTCTTTACTTCACTTGCTGGTATTCAGAGATTTCAGGCATGTAACTTCCAATTTTTTCTATGCTAATGTCTCCAGGATTTTTTTGGGTGGGCTCAGAGCCTACAACTGCATTTTGCTCCTTTTTTTTTTTTTTTTGGCCATTTTTCTATTTCAGAAAGAACTCTTAATTTTGATTTCTGTGCTACTTTTTTTTACTAAAGTTTCATTGTAGAAAACTGTGCCACTGGAATCAGAGACTCTCTGTAAAGAGTCTGTTCTTTAGGTATGTCTTCTGTGTCAGATGTTCTTGTTTTGTTGTGTCCCCAGATGTGCCTTTTATATTGAGAGTGTGGTATTGGTTTCTGCTTGTCATTGTCTTCCATCCTTAATCTTCCAGGTGGACTAGTTTTCTTTAAGTTACCTGCTGTTATCTCCATGCAGCAAGAATCTTCTAGTAGGTCTGGACCCCAATCTGGGCCCCACTGGGACTAGCAGTATCCCTCAGTTCACAGAGCCCAGTCACAGGTCTCAGCCCCTCTTCCCAGGACAACATCACCAAATTCCTCCCATCACACTGAGCAACTGAGCTGTGAGTTCTGACCACTGGGTCACTCACTGAACTGCTCTGCATGGAATTTAACTTGCTAGTTCACACACCAAGCTGTTCTGTCTATTTTTGAATTCTTTAAATTAATCTCTATAGTAATCCTTTGTCTCAGGAACAGCAGGCACACATGTTTTTCCCAACTTGTGGGTTGTCTTTTCATTGTGTTCCTGGTTTCTCTTGCTGTGAAAAAGCTTTTTAACAATATAAGATCTCAGTTGTTTTTCTTTTTTTTTAATATGGCCAGCTCGGCCCACCCCAGGGGTGGAGTTGGCATGGCATGTGGCGCCAGGAATCATACTGTGGTTCCTGCACTTGCCTAGGCTTGCCTAAGCAGGCACATTAGACCACTAACTCACTGGCCCTCAGTTAATTTTTTTGTGATAGTTCTCATGCAATTTGAGATTTACTCATAAAGTCTTTGCCTACACCAATGTATTCAAGAGTTTTACCTATTCTTTCCAGATTTAACACTTCTGTCAATATTTAGAACTTTGATCTATTTCAAATTTAGTTTTTTGTGCATAGTGAAAGATGTGGATCCTTTTTCAATCTTCAGCAGGTGCAAAGCCAGTTTTACCATCACCACTTATTAGAGAGATTATTTTTCTTCAACTAAATATATTTGGCACCTTTGCCTAAGATAAAGTGGCTGAATGTGTCTGGAGTTGTTGCTTCATCTTCCTATCTGTTCCAATGACATTCAGTTTTTTTTTGGCAATATAATTCTACTTTTAGCAGCTTTGTAGTGTAATTTTGAATTAGGCTTTCTGATGCCCTCTGCCTTGGCTTTGTTGCCCAGAATTGCCTTTCCTATTTTAAATCTCTTCTGTTTCCAAATGAATTTTAGGATTGTTTTCTCTGTATCTTTAAATATGCTATTGGATACTTTTTTTCTTTTTTCTTTTTGAGACAGAGTCCCACTATGCAGTTCAGGCTGGTCTTGAGATCACGTTTTTAGCTCAGGCTGATCTCAAACTTGCACTGATCCTATAGCTTCAGCCTCCCAAGTGCTGTGATTACAGGCGCGTACCACCACACCCAGTATGCTATTGGAATTTTTATCAGAATTGCATTAAATCTGTACAATATTTTGGAAGCATAGTGATTTTTACTATGCTGGTTCTTCCTACACAAGCACCAATGATACGTTTCCATTTTCTAGTATAATTTAGCTTTCTTTCTTATCACTACTACCCCAAGGGAACAGATTTATCTGGATAAATACTTATGGTAGTCATCAGTTGTTTCTCTCCACACACACTGATCTCTATTAATAATTTTTAAGATCATTTTTCTTACAAAGCATAATTATTTATTTATAGTAAATATAATAAATAAGCATATTTTGGTTGATACTCATTGCTAAAACAACTAAAGCCCTGATTTGCAGCATTTCCTAATTTTTCTGGTCTCTGCATACATACACTATGGTCAAGTACCAATAGTTTTGTTATCTGGCTAGTAAAATTTCTGAATACTTATCAAATGGCTCATTAAAGCAGGTATTGAGCCCAATTTTAGCACAATATATTATGTAGGCACATGAAGTGGTTAATAGATTGTGTTAACTTGAGAAGTCAAAATATTCACTAAATCCAGTCAGCAATGCATATGTGGTCCCTCCATAGGGCATGGAAGGCCTGCCCTAGAGTGACTCAGCACAACAAGGGCATATAAGGTGGTTGAGGGAGGATTACACATGACTCTTCCTTGAAGGAGCTCTGGTCTCCGCAGCCAATGTGGAAGGAAGGCAGAGAGACATGGCATATGCCGCAGCTGCATCGCCTCTTTGCTTTGCTGTTTTCTACCACTCTGAATTGCTCTGCAATGTGCTACTCTGCCTTGGAGCCAGCTGAGTATGGACTGAAACCTCCACTAACTGTGAGTGGAATATTCTTTTCATTTTTTAATGTTGGATGTCAGTTATTTTTGTCCCAGCAATGAGAGAAAGGTGACTGAGACAATACATGTGAGGGCCTTTGTAATTTATAACTAATAATACCTTTGAATGTTTTCTTCATAGATGCCACAGAGCAATTCTATAAAAAAGTACTATTATTTTCTCCACTTGATGACTTTTGGTTTGAAAGTCATGGAGTAACTGAACAGAAGTTACATATGAAAAACAACTCAGAATTCGAATCTACTGTTATGAAAACATTGATCAAGAAATTTTCTGTGTTAGAGATGACAGAAAATAGAAATGTTAAGGTCTTATTAACTTGTGTGGGAGAAGTTTGTTTATAAATTTAATAAAAGGGGTAAAAGCAAGAAGAAAAGAGAAAAGACTGAGTATGGGAAGAGGAGAAAGGGGGTGAGAGAAAGAAACAGAGGAGAAAGGGGGTGGGAGAAAGAAACAAAAGCTTGAAAGAATGAGTGAACTTTGCTAGTCTAAGCAGGCCCATACAAAATGCTGTAAGTTCTATTCTCAGATGTTTCAGAATTTTTCAGTAATGCTGAATGTTATGGCTTATGTCTAGTTGTCCCCCCAAAGCCTCATGCAATCATAAGTGGGGACTTCTATAGAATGAGACTTGATTCGTGAGTCACTGAGATTATGTGATTTAGTACTGATCTGGAGTTTGAGACTTGATCCATGATCCCTGGGATTATGTGTTTTAAGTACTTCTGGGATTATGGGTACAGCCTAAGGTAGATAGGCTAAGGCAGAGAGCCTGATGTAATTTAAAAAGAGACAGAGAGAGAGAGACTCAAGCTGTTGCTCTCTGTTGCCCTCGTTGGTCGGTGGTCTCGATTATTGCTGTTGAACTGCCATGAACGGGATGCTCTGCCCTGTTCCACTCAGCCTAGGGCCAGTCAAATATGGACTGAAACCTCCAGTAACTGTGAGCTAAATAAACCTTTCCTTCCTTCATTTTGAGGTTCAGGTATTTGTCCCAGCAAACAAGTAAAAAGTAACTAAGACACTGACTCATTTTTGACAGTGAGAGGGGAAACAACAAAGACAATAAACTTTTAGAGCACCACAATTCCTGTGTCAACCTGGAAGTTCTAGACAGTAAAGGTTGTGTACACGTGGGAATTATCTCAAGTGTCTGGTTATCCTGGAGATACTCTTCAAGCAAGAAATCTCTGACTCAGTTTTTTGTTCCTTTTCCTAGATGAAGAATCATGTTCTCACTGTAAGATAACACAAACCTTAGCCAAGTCATTACCTTTGCTCTTTTCTGCATTACACAGACTCTAGGGCCAATAGAGACTTGCTGGTGAGAATTCCCAGACCTCTGTCAGGGGAGGATGTTAGCAGTAACATAAACTGTAATTCTTGTTTTGCTACCTGAGTGCCAAATCTCACTACACACCTTCCTCTTTATGAACATGGATGTTAAGTGTGCTTAACGTGAATGACTCATGCAGGTTAAGAAGGAAATTAGATATCTCAGCAAGGGGCTGAGATCTATATGTCTTCATTAGTGACTGAGATCTACCCTGGGGTTACAACAGTCTGTTATAAGAGTCTGTAAGTTAAAGCCAACTTAGTGGTCTTCTCTAAGGAGAGGATTGAGACTCAGAGAAATTAAATAACCTTCACAAGGTCACGTAGCCAGAAAATGTCAAAGCGAAGCATAAGTCCATGGTCTTTAGCTTCAAATCACAATCTTCATACAAAATACTACTCTGGTTCATAGGAATTCATAGGCCATTTAGCACAGAATGCAGCATGAACACTATTACATAAATGAACCAGTTTATTTGGTGTGCTTTTTATTTCATAAAAGCTGAGATAGGAACCAGCTCAACTTTTATTTTGATGTGAGCTGAAGGCATTTTTATTAGTTGATGTGCTTTTCCTAACTGCTTCAGATATTTATTATTCAACAAATATTACTATATGTGAGATTCTGTGTCAGGAGCTTAAAACTTCAGGACAAAATTGCATGATTTTAGAGAGAGACACCTTTCAGGGATGATCTTATAATATAGATGCAAATTAGATACTTCTACAAAATACATAAAGGAAGTAAGTTGGCTCTGCTTTGAAGATTGAAAGAGGTCACAGACATGATTGCCCTGGCCATAGGATGTAAAAGATGTGGTGGTATACTTAGGAAGAGTGGGAGTTCCAGGAATAATTTAAGTAAGGTACAAGTGGATGTATGACTGGAGAAAAGAATCCTCTGGGTTAGAGAGTTAATTTGGTCTTGAAAGCATTTTATAAAATATCATCAGAGTTCATCTTTAATTTATACACAGTGCAGAGATATTAGAGAGGCAAACCATTACATTTTCTCCCAAAGACAAGCAGGTTGCCCTTCCTGAATATTATACAATAATGACGCATAGGCCTTACCTCTAAGCACACTGGACTTTATGTGGCTTTTCCCAAGTGTGAAGTGCAGAGTTGGGGTGTCACTGCTTTGCAATACCCTTCATCAACTTTTTTTTTTTTTTTTTTCATTTCATTTGACTCTGATGCAAATAAAATCACAGAGAACACCAGAAGTGGGCTAGAATGAAGAGCTGTTTTACCTGATCTACTATACTGCATGCTTCTGCCTTTGATGGTTTAGTTCAAAGTTACCCCAGTAGGGAAAAGACATGGAGCAAGTTGAAGCCATCTTTTCAGGCTAGCAGGGCAGAGTGACTAAGTGGATGTATGCTTTGAGGATGTGAAAGGTTGAGGAGGAATAGCAATAAAACATGTTTTCAACTTCTAAAATTGGAAAATCATTAGTGGCACTAATCAAGTGATTATAATAATTGAGATGTACATTTTGATCTTAGGACTTGTGATAAGATTGGAATATAAAATATATCATTTGTTAGCTGTTGGGAATATCTTAGAAGTGCCATGTTCTGGTTTGTGCACATCTCCCTTCATATGGTACTTCAAATTAATCTTCCATTTCAAAATTCAGTTAAATATTTTAGTTTATTAACATTTTTTATTTGAAGTTAAATTACCAAATTGCATGTTTATGTATACTCTAATTGAGCAGCAAGTAGACTCAATATGTAATTAACTTAATGGATTTAGCTATTAAATGAGCCCACCATTAGTTAGTGAAGAAAAGAAAGATCAATTACCTAGTACAGTGAGGACTTTTACTATAATTAGGTGAGACCAACTGAAATTTTAAGCTATGTTCCTGTAAATGAATGCAAAAATGGAAAAGCATGTAATTGATGTATTAATTACCTATGGAAATAAGCTAGGAAAAACAAATGCTTTTAAACCACATCTTTTAGTCTAGACTGCCCAGAAAATGAAACACCTTAATCCGTGGCTCACTCTGGATCTCTCCAAAGCCAGAGCGCATAAACACTTGCAGTTTTATAACTGAGCAGATTGGTGAGGAGGACTGAGGAAAATTGTGTGGGACCTCTGTTAATCAGCAAAGCCTGTGGATGCATTTTATTCCACAATTAAGCGAGATCCAGGATGCTCTGAATTTAGTGGAAAGTACAATGGTTTAAGAAGCAGAACATTTAGGGTATGGTAAGAGTGCAATTGCTAATTAGCTTAAGGAGTTCATCAAGGTAAAAGCTATGTAAATCGTAACTAGCTCATGTATAAATTATAAATAATTCTTTACTAACTATACAGAAATTTAGCGTGTCAATGTCATCATATAGGAAAGCAGGTAGAATTCATATATATATAAATATATATATTCCATATATAAAAATATATATATATAAATATATATGTATAAATATATATATATATTCCAATCAGAGCAATAAACTATAACATTAGTATATTATAACTATTGAGAGGAATAATTGCATGTTTTTATCTTTGTGTTCACTTTTTTCTAGTCTATTTTCTTTCTTTGAGTCTATATAATTTTAAATTTAATTTAGGTGGGAAACACATAGATTGTGTCTATTCTCTTCTGAGTCTTAAAGACGAAATATTTGATTCATTAGATACATTGCACTTTATGAGTAAAATAACTGCTGGAATCATTTGTTTATGTTATGTAGTAACAAGTATAGCACATCATATAGATTGGCACCTGGCCATGAAGTACAGCACAAAAAGAAATAATAAAAATAATTGAAATGATAATGATAGTAAACTGTTGAGAACTTTATGCCAAATAATAAATATTTTACTACCCAATTTATTTTTTTTGAAAACCCCAGCTAATTTTAAAAGTATTCATATTTTCCACATTCAGGTTCAATGTGTGAAAGGCACCTCTTTTGTCTCTAGATTTGAGATTTGATCCTGTGCTGGTTGTAACCAAGAGAATGTTAGCAGGTACACACTTCACTGAGAAGTACTTGAGTTACTGGGCTTATCTCCACCTGCTGGAACAGCTAGTCTAGGCTAGACTGGCAGTTTCAAGAGAAGGGTGATAGATATGGAGAAAAAAAATACCCTAAATAAACTGCCATCCGCGGAGTCTCCTGTGGTCATCCAATCTTAACATTTTCCGACTCCAAAATGGAAACTAAACAAGTGCTTTTTATAGTGTATGCTGCTAAGATTTTGTGATTGTTACATATTACTTTATTAATATTGACTGCTTTAATAAGGCATTATTATAGTTTCATTTAATAGCTGAGATAATTGTGACATGGGAAGAGTAAATACTTTGCACAGAATCATACTGATTTAAAAGAGAGTTAGAGGGCTGGCCAAATAGCTCAGCTGATAAAAGCACCTGCAAGCAAGCACAGTGGTCGGGGATTTGATTCCTGCTGTGCCAGCCCACCCTACAGGGTGCACTGAGAGGGCAATTGAGACTGGGTGTGGTGGCACTTGCCTGTAATCCCAGCTCTTGGGAGGCTATAAACAGGCAGATCACTATGAGTCTGATCTAGCAGTGAGACCCTGAACAGATTGTAGACTCTTCCCTAAAATACAAACAAACAAAAAAGAGCTAGAATTTTATTTATTTATTCATATATCTGTCTATTTATTTATTTATTTATATTTTAGGGAAGGTTCTACTGGTTGTGCAGGGTCTCACTTATAGGTCAGACTTGTAGCACTCCACCTGTTTACAGCCTCCCAAGAGCTGGGATTATGGGCGTGAGCCACCACATCCAGTCTTAATTGCCATCTCAGCGCTCCCTGGGGGCTGGGGCTGGCAGGCAGGCCTGAGGAAACACTGGCCCCTGTGCCCGCTTGCTGGCACTTTAATCCACTGAGCTATTTGGCCAGCCCTTGAATAAATAGCTAGTATTTTAAGCTAGGTAATCCATCCCAATCAATGTCTATTAAGACCAGGAAATCAGTGCATAATATTTCCATGCTTTTCATACCATTGTGTGTATACAAAGTCAAAACCCATGCCAGATAGGCTTACTGCTTGAATTAATTTGTTTAACTTCATAAGCTTTTGTATTTTCAAAAGAATGTTGATAATAAAGACTTGGTATCCAGGAAGGTATGGTTGTGTTTTAATATATACTTACTAAATAGTATCTTTTTAATACTAATATATTACATTACTAATAGTTTAATTTTAATGTTCTCATATCAGTAGCACATTCTTTGACTTCCTCTAAAATTATACTTTAATTATACTTAAGTTCAGTTTCATTACTTTTTCTAATTTATCTACACTTTTTTTTGTCTTTTTGAGACAGGGTCTCTTTATGCAGTTGAGGCTGGCCTTGAGCTCACTGTTGTAGCCCAGGCTGGTCTCGAACTCACACCAATCTTCCTGCCTGAACCTACCAAGTGCTGGGATTACAGGTGTGAGCCACCACGCCCGGCTTATCTACACTTTTTTAAGTTCTTTAATTTTTTATTTTTTAAAGGGAGCATAAATTTTAATTGAAACAGAAAAATTACACATGATACAGACCTTCATTCAACAAAGCAGTATGAATCTTACAGTACTCACTGTAACACACAGCGCTGTTCTCCCACCAGTTATTTGCATTACCAGACACATGAATGTCAAGTTGGAAGAAGACAGAAAAAACAAAAAAAATTATAAGAAACTAAGAAGAGTAAAAAGAATCTGAAGTGTACAATAGATAGTGAGAAAAGGAAATGATCTTATTCAAAAGGGGTCACTGAGTTGAGCAGCACACAGAGGGAGTAGGGGAAAGAGATTTATCTATGTATATAAGCAGGATGGTTTGGACTACTGTACTGTGCATTTCTGCAGGTCTGTGGAAACAAGCAGTTAATGTTTTAGTTTCTTTCATCTCCTTTTTTCAGTTGTTTCTCCTTTTACCTACACCATCTTCATGCATTAATAATTTATAAAATCCTTCAAATACACTGAGATTCCATTCCATGCCAGAAAGAATGGCTATCATCAAGAAGTCAACCTATAACATAGACTGGAGGGACTGTGGGAAAAAAGGAAATCTTCTCCACTGCTGGTGGGAATGCAACTGGTACAACCAATGTGGAAATCATTGTAGAGATTCCTTATAACACCAGGATTGCAGGTCCCATTCACTGAGTGATTCCCCTCCCCCCACTGTAAAATTTTTCCAGAAGAATTGAAAACATCATATCACAGTGATATATGTGTAGCCATATTTATTGTAGCACAATTTCTCATTGCTAAATGAGGAATGTATACAAAAGATGTGGTATTTTAAAACCATGGAGTGTATAATTCAGGTATAAAAAAGATAAAGTTGAGGCTTTCCATATTCACAAATGAAATAAATCAGACCCACGTGTGTAAACACCATATTGTCTCTATAGTGTAAGAACCTGAAGGAGTAAATAGGATGAGACAAGTACAATGTATACTGTGACAGGGAAAGAAACTGTTCAAATGGAAAGAACAACTGGGATGAGGGAAAGAGAAAAGAAAGAAGGAAGGAAGGAAAAAGAAATATATAAGTATACACACAGGATAACGTGGATAAGTACTGCTGGTTTCTGCTAGTCAACTGAAAAGAGGAGTTAATACTTAAATAGGTTTTTCTTGTAAATTACAAAATTTTTTGTAACTTTTTATAATTTTTGACCAATTTTACATGCTTATATCTGGTAATCTGAACAGCTAATCTGAGGATGACAATATGAGAAAAACCGCTGTGAATTCCCATCATTTTTAGTGAAATTCTGTACTGTTTCAAATGTTTTAATTTTTAACTATTTTAGTCAATACGTTCTTCATTTGAAACCTAACCAAAAAAAGAAAGAATGAAAGAAAGACAAAGAAAAGGCAAAATTTTGATTCTACTGTCACTATAATTTTAGGTATTTTGGGGGAAGTCTTAATGAAAATGAACTTCCTCATCCAGGAAACACTTTGCTTTCCTGGACATGTTCTTTGACCTAGTTTTCACGAATATCATCTATGTTTTCAAAAATTTGGGGGTTTATCACATTTCTTAGGTTTTCCTTTGAGGCTCTCTTCTTATTTTATTTTTGTTTTATGTCTATATCCTTAGTCCTGATATAGAGAAAAACAATGGATTTCTCTCTGTCAGCCTTATAGTTGGCATGACAATATTTCTCTCCTTCTTTGCATGGCATATTGCTAGATATTTCTTTTCGTAATATAGTTATCATACAGCTTTTTTCATCTCAAAGAATTTTTTCAATAAATTAGTCCCTTTGTTTATAAGCAGCATGCTATCTATATCTGTCCCTGATTTTTCCCTTTGTGAATATATTTTCATTACATAGTTACTCTTATCCTATTTCACCTTTTTATGTCTCACTATATTGTGTTACTTTTTATTTTATATTTTTGGGTATAATCATTGTGTACTACCTACAGACTACATTTATCAAAATCAGCGCTTTTTAGTTTGGCTTAGCATTTCTTGTTTGATGATGAAAACATTTAATTCTCTCTGCCTTTTTCTTTGATGTTACCCTGAGCTGCATCTCATTTGTTTTAAAAATTATGTAATCTTAGTACAAATATCAAAGCAAATTAAAACAAAACTTCTCATCTATCAAGTTGGAAAGTTTTGAACAAATTAAAATGAGTAAGTATGATGTGATTATCATTCCCAGCTATAATACAATTTGTCAATACATATAAAAGTACGATTACAACCTATATTTTTAAAGAAAATGAGAATTATACAGAAAATATGAAATATTTCCCAGTCTTAAAGATCTTATAATTTATTTCTGCTGCCTTATCAAATTATTTACATATGTGCTATTTCTTTCTGCTCCTGTAACTGTCAGCATCTGTTGGACTTCTATCCCAGAGGAGGAGAGTCTCAACACTGTTTATATCCATAGTATTTACAGTTGTGTTTGGAGCAGTGATATATGTATTTAGAAATTTGGCCGGGGAAATACTGTGAACTCCCCCAAACCATCAGGTTTACAGCACAGCTATGGCCTTTTGTATTTCTGACTAGAGAACCGCCATCATGGTTGACTCAGAGGACAGAGTATGTGTGAGCCAAATTGACTTCCCCTCTTTTTCCTGGAAATGTTGATTTTAAATAAATGAAGTTTGTGTTGCCATGAAGTAAAACTGGAGGCAATTTTCACTGTGTAGTTCCACCAGCTTCTAGAGCAATATTGTTTCTTTCTAGATTTGAGAGTAGAATATTTTCTATTTTCCCAAGTTTAATCATTATTTTCTTGGTAGCAAAAGCTATCACTTAAGAGGTAACAGAAGCTCCTGCAGGGATAGCTAATAAAGAGATATACTTTTAAACTAGAGGCCTAAAGTTCTGTTTGAAGTATGCTGGTATTTTTGAATTCTGCTAGTTTTGTTTGCTTGTATTTTTTTCTTTTTGAGTCAGGGACTCTACATAGTTCAGGCTGGTCTGTCTTTATTGTGTAGCCTAAACTGGCCTTAAATCTGGCCTGATTCTACTGCCCCATCCTTCTGAGTGCCAGGATTACAGGTGTGCACATCACATCAGTTTCCTAATTTTGTTTTCACTATGACTACCTCTTTTGTCCTCCATCCTTAATAGGAAGCTGTTATTTTAAATCTTAACTCAGAAATTTCATGGCAGTAGCTGTTGAACAAAATCGTTATTGTTCCGGTGTCACCCTTCACTATTTGTTTCGGAAGTTTATTTTGGTTCTGTTGGTTGGTTGGTTTTCGGTCTTCAACATTAAATATTTTAATAACATGTAAAAGGATTTCGTTGAGATTTTGACCTACACATTCTTAATGACTCGGACATTAGGCATCTTTCATTTATTAATTCTTTTGTTAGGACATGTTGCAGTATGCAGTGTGGGAAGTTGCCACATGCACATAACACACAGTAATGCTTTTATGTACCCTTTCCTCTCCTCCTTTCCCCTCCTTCTGGCCCTTGGTCTCCTATGTTCTAAGAGGCTGACCTTGAAAGTAGTGTATAGGTGAGTAGGGTATTTCCCCATCTCATAGATGAGAGAGAATGAACGAATAACTTGATTTTGGACAAGCAAGATGCTATTGTTAAAACAAGTGCTAAAATGTGGACATCTGAATTTGTTTTTAATGAAACTACACGTTTTTTTTCATTCTGCATGTAAATCATATTCTAAAGTTGTGAGCTAACTTTGGGAGAATAAGAAGTTTGAAAATACAGGAAGGAAATTCAGACAATGGGTATACATGACATGCTCCCCGTTATGAGAGTGTGAGGTCAGAGTTCACCCAATATTAACAATGGTTCCTAACTGAGACACAAGAGAAATGCTTCACTTTGACCTTCCACAGTTGTTCAAGGTGACACAGCCAGTAAGTTCAGGGGCCTGGTTTGAAGACAAACTTAGAGGGTGTTATTAGCATCACTTCCCAATTTGAGACAGTATTTACTTTGTGAGATAAATTGCAACTCTTGAGCCTTATTTTGTTTCCACATTTATTTAGAAGAAAAAGAAGATTATTACTATCTCATAAAATTGTGAGGGTGAAATTGAAGAAAGAATGTGAAAGTGCTTTTAAAATCATACTGTGGCATAGGAACGCTGGATGTTATTTATAGCCTCTTAAAGTAGTCATCATCCCCAGGTTTTACCATCACATTTAACACTGAAAGGCAGTCAAGCATTAGAGTTCTGTTCTGACAAGGGAAAGATAACAGCGGGCTAAAATGAATGCTCCCTAATCCCCATCCACTCACGGTTGCTGTGAATTGATAATACTCCTCCGAATTCTCCACTGTACTTTGCTAGCATCAAAAGTCTGATGAATGAGTAAAGCCATTCGGCCCCAAGCAGCATTTATCTACAGAGGTCTGTATCTTTTAGCTTACAAAGTTGTAAAAACAACCTGCCAAGATGAAAGACATAAAATATTGCCTTCCATTTATTTATAGCACGTTAGCCGGTACCACACGAGTACTGATCTGTCGGTCCTCGCTGATAGAACATCTGGTAGGTGCTGCTACGCGCGAGAGAGGAGATTTTTACCGGCTTCAGGAAAAGAGCTGAAAGCAGCTTCCTTTTATAAAAGAGGAAACACTTTCAAAGTAAGGATGCTGTTCTGATGGTTTGACTGACTTCATTATAGTTTGCCATCTTTGTTTCCATATACTCGCATGTGTGATAAGTTGATACTGTTATTTTTAAAATAGGTGCAATTTTTATGTATTTCTGACAAATTTAAAGATATGTCATTGAGGGAAAATCTATCAAATTACAGAATTCTCTAAGGATAGAAGAAAAGTGGCATGCTTTCTTTTTTTTTTTTTTTTTTTTTTTTTTTTTTTTTTTTTTTTTTTTTTTTTTTT
>PVJA010031565.1:0-24825 GCA_004027025.1 Myocastor coypus
AAAGTATACTTTAGTAATAATTTTCCAGTTGATACAAAAATATCAGCACTTGGACTTCTCTATAGTCAGTGAGAAAAAGTTTTCCTTAAGCTGCTCTTTCACACCAGCTTTGAAGTTTGCTATAGTACCTTCCAGTCAGCTCAAACCATATCTTACCATCTTAATGCATGTGAGACTTGAAAACTTCTGGGATGTGGATGGATGCTAGTGTGGACAACTTATTAAAGGTTAGTTCCTTTCTAAGCTCATCAGTGAGCACTTTTCTAACTGGAGGCACTGAGTCTGAAATGTTGCCAAAAGCCCATGTGTTGAAGGCTTGGTCACGAGCCCTTGGCCATTTGGGAATAGAGGTGAAATCTAGTGGGAGGAAGTTAGTCACCAGGGCTGAGGCCATCCTTTGGAAGGGATGTGGGGATTCTGGTCTCTTCTTTTGTTTCTTTTGGGCCATGGTAAGGGAACCATCCTCTGTTGTTCACTTCCACAATGATGTGCTGCCATACCCATGAACCAAGAGCTTCAAATAGGAGTCAGAACATTTTCTCCTTATATCTTAATTCTCAGGTACCTCTTATACAAGATCTGGCTAACAAAGGAAACTGGTACCAAGAAGTAGGGTCATTGTTGGGACTGTACTGATGGTACAGTTCAGAAGTCTTTGGAATGGATTGGAAGGGGAATTTGGAAAAGTCTGAAGAAATAGGATACAGTAAGCCTGGATTGCTGTAAGCAGAGTTTACGGGGTGATTCTGCTGAAAGTTCAGGTGACAAAATGTTGATAGAAATGCAGACAGTAAAGGCTGTGCTGGCGAGGCTTGAGAACAAAGTAAAGATTCTGTTGGAAGTGGAACTAAAGGCTGCTTGTGTTACAGTCTGGCAAAAAAACAACTTGGGTTGCACTGAGATTTGTGTGGGGCTGAGTTTGAAGTGACGTGGAAATTTCAGTTGGGTTTTTTTTTTTTTTTGAGACAGGGTCTCCTATGTAGCCCAGGTTGGCCTTGAGCTTGTAGCAATCCTCCTGCCTCAGCATCCTGAGTGCTTAGATTACAAGCATGCACCATCACGCCCCACAGGAAAATTTCAAGGTAGCAGTTTTAGGCAACAGATGGATCCTGCTGGCTAGTTTTAGCCAAATTTACAGGAAAATAAGCAATAAAGACAATGGAAAAATTGGGAAATCTTAAAATTTACCAAAAAAAGGAGTGTGTGCCACTAAGGAGGGAAGCTGCTAAAAAGATTGGTATCATTAGAAAGAAGTCATGTACAGTGACAGTTATAGACTTAATTCTTTCTGCAGTTCAGGTTGAAACTGCATTGGATAAGAGCCAAATCAGATTCAATGGTTAATTGGTTAGGTTCAATATTGACTTTATGGTGAAATTTGATTTGGTCCAGGAGCCATTTGTTTGTGACCAGAATTATGGAAAGAATAAGTTCGTGAACTGAGGCACTACTGTACTTTGTGCTAAAACCATAGGAGACCCCACCCATCACAGGCTCCAAAGTACAGAGTACAAACTTATTTTAAGGAGTTTGGTTTGTGCTCACATCGGGCCATCAAGAAAGTTGTTTCCTTGTTATTTTGTTTCCCAGGATTCAGCTGTCCAGGTACACAGAGGCTGCCACAGCAGTGACTGTAGGGATCTTGGGTACAGCTCACTTGGGTACAGCAGACCTTGGTACCATCTGTAAGATACAGCTTTTACAGCTATGAAGAATGCAAAAATCAACAGGTTGTAGAGGCTTCCAAGACTTCCAGGAAAGCCTGGAAGGCCAGACAGTGTGTGGCACGGTCAGAGTCCCTGCAAGCATCCTGACAACAAAATACACAAAGCTGTGAGAGTAAAGCCAGAGCTGTGGTGGCAACACCAGGCAGTTAAAGCCACCAGGAACATGGAAGCCTACCGAAGGGGCTGCAGGCAGCCATCAGCTAGCTAGCTCAGCAGATGGGCCAGACACAGTGGTGTCAGCAAGGCTGCCTAGGTGAGGTACCAAATGCTTTAGTGCTCATACCTCATGTGTGACCATTAGGGCAATGGGGCATCATATGCTGGATGCAAAGGCTTTGTGTTTGTCATGTTGACTTCAGTCTTGTTTAGCTCTGTTGCTTATAGCTATTCCCTACTATAGCAGGAGTATTTATCCTGTGTCTTTGTAACTTCAAAGTAACTTTAATTTTTACAGGGACTCACAACACAGGCTTTGCCTTGAGTCTCAGGTTTTAGTGTTTGAGCAGTGCTGAACTGTTAAGAAGTTGGGAACTCCTGGAGACAGATCAAAGGCATCTTGCGTTTGTGATGTGTACAGGAGCCTTGAAGCTGGGGTGCAGTGCTGTAATCTGAACTGGGAATATCTCCCTAAGGCTGTGTTAACAGCCTGGCCTCAGGCCTGTGGCTCTGTTGAAATGTGATGAGACCTTAGAGGCAAGACCTAGAGGGGAAATTAGGTCATCTGGGGCCTTCCAAGTCCCCTCTGCCTGCCATGGGCCCAAAACCATGGAAGTATCCTCAGAAACCAAGCTAAGACAAATCTTCCCTGCTTGGTTTTTTTCTTTAACTTTTAAAATTTGCATTAAAAAACTGGCAAAGATTAATAGGAAATAATCGAACTAGTGGGGGAAAAAAGAGGCAACACTACTCAGATTTCTTGGTCACAATAATTGAAAGTTACCACATAACCTTTAGTTTTTATTCTTCCTCTCTAATGTTCACAGTTTTTAAAGTTCCAAATCCCAGAGCTGGAGGTGCACTCAGCCCTGGCTTTGAGTTGTAGCAACACAGGAAGGAAAAAAATTCTGAACTGCTGAGGTCAAAAAAATCTGGCCTGGGCCCGGCAGGATGGCTCAGTGGTCTAAAGCGCCTGCTTGGGGAACCTTGGGTGGCTTCAGGGACCGCGGTTCGATACCCGGCACCACATGCTGCGCCAGCCCTGCCATCAGGCAGGCTGAGCCAGCCATGAAAATAAATAAACAAAAGTTCTGAAACAAGAAAAAAAAAAATCTGGCCTACAATTCATTTGTTTGCTTTCTTCATAGTGAAAGGTGAGACTAAAGGCTCTAATTTTAAAAAATTCTTTGCTTCTGCATAAGTGTTGGGTATCTTTCAGTAATTAAAGCCTACTGCTCTGAATTTCTGTGGAAATTTCCACCATTTCGATAGAGCCTGCTGTACCATTTTACATATATATATATATATATATATATATATATATATATATATATGCATGTATAGGCATACCATCAATAAAACTGTCAAGTGTACACTTTTGAATTTCTATAAGCTATTTTTTTAATTTACTGTTATACTGTTACACTAATTTACTGTTTTCCATTACTGTGCCTTAGACACTTGCTTCTAGCTTTTGATGTGCACCTTCTTTGCGAAATAGTTCTTTGCTGTTAGACATTTGCTTGGAAGCATGTTGGATGCCAGCTCTTTTCTTTAAGTTGTCTGAATACAGATTTCTTTCAAAAGGACAAAAATGTCTTCTCATCGTGGACAGCAGCAGCTCTTAACCTCCATCTGGAGCCGTCTCAGCTTTTCCCCGAAGGCTCCCATGCTGCAGCAAGGAGGTGAATACCCAGGAGAGGTCAGGCAAGGCAGGAGTGCACTCACTCTTAATGCTACCATACCAGGACCCCCTGAACTTGCCTCATCCTATGCCACCAGACCTGTGACTCTCTTGGTAGTACTACATTAGTGCTTCCACATGGACTCGGAGATTCTGTCAATAGTTAGCCAGAAACAAGTTTATTCCAGAGAAATTCCACACAGGTTACTACAGAATATCTTAACCCACCGTGTTTTAATGGTACAAACGAAAAAGCCTAAAATAAGAGCTACAAAGACATGTCAGACCAAGAGAGGCATGTTGAATGCTATTGTACTTGGACAGACATTTTAGAACTATTCTTGTGGCCACAGCTGTCTACCATGGGCTCCAGGGAGGATTATACTTCAGAATTAGAAACATGCTTCAACAGATAAAATAGAAACAAGATTTGTTCTACCTGTGACAGGAGCACCAGTGTTGTGTTAATAAAGAATGTACTTCAGGAAACATTTAGTAGTTTTGTTCAAAACTAAAACCAACAGAGCAGCCTGGTACAGACCACTGTACTGCCAACAGTTAAACAGCTTTGTTGCATTTTTGAATCCTATAGTGCATTTTAGGGTTCTCAAAGATTTACCATTTGACTGGTAAACAGCTCTTAGGGCCTCCTCTCCCTCCCTTTCTGGAGATGACTGCTGGCCATCCTCTACACATCACACGCCTGTTTCTGCTACTAGAAGGAAGCGAGCTCAGAGCTGTAGTGTCCGAGGTATCTGCCTGTCCTATGGCAGTAATAACTGGAATTAGGCTAAAAGTTCTGAGTTTAGGAAAAAAAGTAGAGTATGGCTTCAGCACTTGGTATAATAAGTAAGCAGAGGCTAGTAAATGTGTTCATGATAATACTGTTCCAGTAGCAGCTGTAAGAAAGGCAGTCTATATTTATTGAGTGCCTTCCATTTCTGAACATACAAGTCCCCACTCCATTTTCTAGCATAATTGGTAAGTCCAGAAAACATTAAGGCCAAGAACAGATGCATAGGCCTAATAAAGAATTCCTCTAAAATAGTAAACAGTATTCTTTCTACCTTGCAAATAGAAGCATTTATGGTTCCCTTTAAAGTGTAAGGGATTTATTTGTAGGGCCACAGAATCAGTAAATTTGGTCTTGTTCATTGTCACTATCTTTGGAAAAAATTTAAAATTTATAGTCTTAAAGTCTTAAGATCTTTTAAAAATACCTAAAAGCTACTAATGAGTCAACCTGTTTAAGGATTTACTGAGGCAATGAAAGCAGCAAATGAGAGGAGAGCTAATTATTGGTTTAAAACTATCACAGCCTTATACTTCTCACAGTCGCAGCAGTTGACTCAGGGAAGGGATGGGGAGGCAGTTGGCTTTCTACCTGGCTC
Source organism: Myocastor coypus (assembly GCA_004027025.1). NCBI lineage: Eukaryota > Metazoa > Chordata > Mammalia > Rodentia > Myocastoridae > Myocastor > Myocastor coypus. Next base: position 4,959 of record PVJA010031565.1, read on the forward strand.
CTCCACCAGCACTGTCCTCTTGTGTTTCTTAAATTAAGTGGCTGGAAAGTCCTCCAGGAAAAGTTCCCCGTGTTCTGTGTTCAGGTTTACAGAACCATGGCTTCCCACACTTGTGTTAACTTTTCTTCGTTGACTGTGTTGAGGATGATGTGATTCTGATCATACTGTGCACCCCCTGAAACAAAGGAAAATAAGCACCATGCACACTGAAGGGCAACAGCAGACAGTTCATCTAACAACCACAGAGCAAAAGGGGACAGTGTCAGACAGCATGCTCCACAGAAATGCCAGGGGATGGTAGGTCCAAATGTCTAATGGAGAATCTTAAACTATGAGGTTCCTGTTTCTATTCAACTTTAACATGCCTAAATTTGGGGCAACAGGAGAAAAGGAAAAAGAGGCTGTAAGATGTATTCAGTGGTGAAAGCATGGACCTGCGATCCTAGCAGGGAGTAAGCAGGCAAATCTGGTGGTAATGGAAGGCCAGCAGGAGTGGCTGTCAGAGGCTACAGGTTTTACTATGAAAAATGGCTGCATTAGGTCAAAGGTTGAATGACATCCAGAAGTAAGTACAGCTCCAGGGAGGCACTCCCACTACTGAGAATGCAGCTGGCATACAGTAATTCAAAACCAGTATTACCAATTCATTATTCTTTCACCAGAATGTATGGAAGAAGCCTTCCCAGAAGTACTTACTGGAAGCTAGTGCATTAAAAACAGCCTCATGGCCTCTTTCAGTGGAGAATGCTAACAAGAGGAAAAACTATCTGATTTTTTTTTTTTTGGTCATCGTCCAGTAAACATCCTTTCAGATACTTTACATTCTAGTGAAAGTCTCTGCACTGAGGCTATGCTTAGTGTATGCCCAACCAGAAAGCAACATTCTTTCCTTTGAAGCATGAGAATATAGCAAATGTCTGATAACTTATAAACATAGGTAACTGGAGAAAAAAATCATGTCCTTTTCTTTTTTTTTTTTTTTTTTTTTGTGGTACCAGGCATCAAGCTCAGGACCTTGTGCTTACCAGGTAACCACTTATTCCACTGAGCTATCTCCCCAGCCAGAAATCAGGTCTTGTGATGCCTATCACTAAAATAGCCTCATGGTCACCATAGGGTAGCATGAATACACAGGCAGTCTGGGGTCTTATATGTGTACCTTTGCAGAGGAAGGAAAGTTTCTACTACCAACAAATCCCATACTCTTCCCCCGCCACACAGCACACTTCTAAGATTTCAGAAACTACTGAGGGCACAATGGCTTCCTTTTTCATTCTTCAAGATTATAGTACATTAAGACTTTTAAAGAAATATGTATCACTGATTCTAAGTAGAATCCTAAAGGCTAGAATAGTTCCTGAGAAATAACTTGATTTGTTCCTTTGCCTTTAGGAAAACTTTAAATCATTTCAGACCTCTCCCTTTTCGAGATAACAGTTATTTTTCCTACACTACTTATAGGGTGGCTGGAAAGCAAAAAGCTGAAACACAAACACTTCCTGCCTGACATGTGCTGGAAGACCGGTAAGAAGACGATACTGCCTTCGTTTTTAAAAAACTGACCTTTATGCAGACATGCTATCTTGTCTAAACAATACTAGTATAAATCTTTCTTCTCGTTGAACTAAGAGAAAGTAGCTATATATCTATCCTATTTTACACACACACACACACACACACACACACACATGCAATTTTTTAGGGAAGGGTCTATAGGGTATTCAAGATCTCACTAGATGGGACTTGTAATGATTCGCCTATTTACAGCCTCCCAAGAACTGGTATTACAAGCATGTGCCACCATGCCCAGTCTCAAGTGCTGTCTCAGTGCACCCTGCAGGGGCAGGGCCGGCACAACAGGCCAGGGTTCAAAGCCCTAGCCCCTGTTTGGAGGCACTTTAATCCGCTGAGCTATTTGGTGGGCCCATGGTCCTCCATTTATAGTCCTCTTTTTTATTTTGTCAGATGGGTGTTCCATTGCTGTTACAGAAGCTGTATTTGGAGGAGTCTTTAAAGGACCTTTTCATTGCTATTTCTTTCTCATTAAAATTAATTTTTTAAAAAATAAAAAAACCCAATGTGGACTTAAACACATTTTTTGTCTTTTTGAGACAAGTTCTTGTTATGCAGTTCAGGCTGGCCTTCAGCTCACTTTTATAGCCCATGGCGGTCTCAAACTTGAACCGATCTTCCTGCCTCAGCCTCCCAAGCACTGGGATTACAGGTGTGCGCCATCACGCATGGCTTTTTTTTCTTTTTCTTTCTTTTTTTTTTTTTAAAAGATAGCATTTTGTCACAAAAGATTCACCTCTTTATACTCTTTGAAGCAGATCCAAAGTGAATGTGAAGCCAAAGAATAAATAAAATTAAAAATAGAGGAAAAAAAACCCTGGCCTTTAAAGTCTGGTCATAAAAGATTAAGCACTATAAATTTATTATTGGCTTTTCAGTATTGGTCATGCTGCCTTATCTACATCTATATATCCTGAGGTCTGACTTCCACCTGCCAATAGAGCTGGTTACTTCTGGAACTGAAGAGTTATTCAGGATAAATTTTAAGTCCGACTTAAAAGAAGTCACTAGCATTCCCTTGAATGCAGTTGGTATATATTAATTCTAAAGCCAGTATCACCAATCCATCATTTTTTTCACCAGAATGTATGCAAGAAGCCTTCCCAAGGGCACCTCTGAACAGTTCATAATACTGCTTGGAGGTTATCTTTTCAGTTTGGCTTATTTTAAGTAACTATAATTTATATAGTTATCTGATTCATTTGCTTATAATACAATCCTAGCAGATCTTTGATGTTTTTTAAAGTGGGCATGAATCAGCTTCCACTGTGGTCATGGTATGGAATAATACATAAATGTCTGGGAAAAAAACTCCTTCTCCAAGCTCAAGAAGAGAATAAAGACATTATATCTAATAAATTGGCAGTTTGTTCTTCTTTTTTTTTTTTTGAGACAGGATCTTAAAATGTGGTTCAGACTGACGTCAAATTCACAGTAATCCTACTGCCTTGGCCTCATGAGTGCTGGGATTACAGATTGTGTCACTGCCTGGCTAATAAATCTTATGGCAATTTCAATAGTGAATTCTTTGGTTGTAGCCAATGAAAACCAGGAGGTCCTACAAGTGCCCCAAGTGTGTTTGCATTTTCCCTGCAAAGGACACTGCCTTTGTGGCCCTGTTTTCTCATGTCCAGAAGGTGGCAGCCTTCTTCCACATTCTGACAAACTCGAATTCCAGAAATAACAAGAAATTAAGAGCTACTGCAGCTAAATACTGAGCATTCGTTAATGTGCAACACATTCTCCTCATTCAGGAGCCACAGGACTGATGTATGATATATCATAGTAGGTAACTTTGGAGAGTTACAAAGTGCACCCCAGGAAGGAGTCACACAGCACAGGGTGAGGTCAGGGGAGCAGTCCTCTCTATTCATCTTGGCACCCAAGGGTCTACTGGAGAGCCTACCATTTGGTGCCCAGTGAATACCACTGAAAGGAAAAAAAATCTGTCCCAAGATTTTGGTGCCTTCAAGCCTGGCCAGAGGAAGCTGGCTGTATCTGTACTTGTAGGGAACATGAAGGTTTGCTCAGCCTTTAGGGAACTACCCTAATTGTTCCTATTTTACCTCATTTCTTTGTCTTCCTTAGAAAAAAAAAATGTATCTTATAGAAAATGAGCAGCCCCTGGGCCACAAAGTTGATAAAAATCAAGGCCTGCGTCACTGATTCTTACCCAGGCTGGTCATATATAAAATAAATATATTGTCTGTCCACGTACTGAGATGGAATTCTATAGTATATTATTATTCACTTTCTGCATGATGCAGGTATTTACTCATGTCCAAGGGTCCTACTGCTGAATTTGTGCTCCCTGAGTGTAGTCTTCGGCCTCTGCTTTCACTCAGCCTTATTTGCCTCTATGCCCCTCTCCAACTTCTGCAGTTACTTGGGATTTTAATCCTACTGTGTATGTGTGCTGGTCACTATACACACAGAAATCTCCAGACATTATAGGTGTATGTCTCCTAAATGTAGTTACCAAAATTCTGGATGAAATGCTCAGGTTTCACTTTCCATTACTGAGAAGTGTTTTTAAAAACCAGACAACAGCTACTTGTTTACCTTTATGTCTTAAATTTTAATGACAGTGTTGGCCATTAAAGAACCAAATGAAATTTTTCTATCAGGTCAACATTGAACCTGACCACATTGATTTAGGTCTTGCCCAATTATGTTTACAACCAGAATCATGGGAAGATTTAAATTCATGAACTGAGGTACCACTGCACCCCTTCAACTTTCAAAAGTAAAGATTTTTTTCCTTAACTGAGGAACAGCATATGATTGCTGGTCATGGTGGTGGTCGCCTGTAATCTTAGCTCTATGTGGACTGAGGAGGATCTCAAGTTTGAGGCTAGCCGGCGATCTTATTAACAATATCCTATCACAAAAAGGGCTACGATGGAGCTCAGTGGTAGAGCACTTTCCATGTGTCCATGAGCCCCTATGTTCAAGTCCTAGCAACACACACGCACACACACACACACACACACACACACACACACACACACACACATGCACACAGCACATTATGATCAAACAAATGATCCTTACCTTTGATATCTAAAACTAAGTTTGGTTTCAATTTGCTGTAGATCCTGCCATCTGATTTCATGCACCAGAACTGACTGTCGACATTCTGGTCAAGCGAAAGGCCGAGTTTAGAGCCTGATGTGACAAGGCTGCCCACGATGGTCAGACAGCAGTCTTCTGCTATCTGCTTAGTGAAAAAAAACAAAGTGTCTTAGGAAAGAATAGGTACTTAAGTCTTAAAAGCTCTCCCAGCTGTTAAAAAAAAAAAAATAAATAAATAAAGCTCACCACAGTATTGTAACACAGCAGTTTTTAGACCTCTTCCCTAAAGTGCATCTACCTTTACTTAAGAGTCTGCCAAAAAAGTATATATACACTTCAGGAAAAGAAAACTAGTGGGTTTTGTTTGTTTGTTTGTTTTTCAATGAATGGTGTTATCCCACATGGGCAACCCAGAGGATGTGTACATCATCAAAAACCATACTATACTGCTTGCCCCTAGAGAAGAAATTGAAAGTTCATAAACTGCAATCACAATGACTAAGACCACCTAAGCAGCAATTCACTTGAAGCTAATGACCACCATCCTGGGCACTTCTTGTAACTGCAGAGGCCAAAGGTAACTTGTATTGCTCTTATGATAGCTCAATAAACTTAGTGTAACAATATTTATACCAATCTTTCTTTCCCTGGAGTATGCATACATTTTTTGGCAGACTGTTTAAACAGTACATGGCAATCATACGCTTACATGCCAGCAACACATAAAGATGTATTTTTACAAATGTATTAATAATATACTATTCTACCAAGCATGGTAGTGCATACTTAGAATCTCTGCCCTCAGGAAGCTAAGACAGATTACAAACTTGAGGCTACCAGAGGTAACACAGTGAGTGCAAATGAGATCCTGTCTCAAAAAAAAAAAAAAAAAAAAAAAAAAAAGAAACTATTCTGGGCTACAGGTATAGGTCAGTGGTAAAATGTACTGTTCTGTGTGAGAGGAAACCATTGTGATCATCTGTAAAACTTAATTTTCCTTACTGGGCTACTGAATTCAAGTTATTAAATGACAGCACCGCTGGGCTGTCAGGAATAAGCACTCTCTTGTATGAAGGTAATGCCAGACAGACAACTGTTTAGCACTTCAGCATTATAGCTACTCCTCTTGTCATGCTTTCTCTTACCTGGGCACATCTGAACAGTGCTGTATTTATGCAGGACTGAATCTCCCTCAAGCACAGCAGCTCCCAGGACAACTGTGGTCTTTCTCACATGGCTGTTGAAGCCTCCTGCGGCCTCATGGGGCATAACATTTTTCAAGTATCAAGTGGTGAGGTAGCTCAGTGGTCTAAAGCGCCTGCTTAGACAAGCATAGGCAGGTGCAGGGGACTGAGGTTCGATCCCTGGCACCATATACTGTGCCAGCCAGCCCTCAGGACAGGCTATGCCAACCAAAAAAAATCAAGCACAAACAGCAAAGCCCGTAGTCTAGGAAAAAAAAAAAAAAATACCTGCAACAGAAACACAAGCTTCTCCATAAAATCTGATTACACTCAGCTTTTAAAGTTCTGTGATGGGGGCTGGCAGGATGGCTCAGAGATTTAAAGCATCTGCTTAGGAATGCTTAGGCAAAAAAAAAAAAAAAAAAAAAAAAAAAAAAAAAGGAATGCTTAGGCAGCGGCAAGGACCACAGTTCAATCCTTGGCACCACATGCTGCCTCAGCCCCAGGGCAGGCTAAGCCGGCCATAATAAAAATAAATAAATAAACATAAAGTTATAGCCGGGCGTGGTGGCTCATGCATGCAATCCCAACACTTGGGAGGCTGAGGCAGGAGGATTGGTGCGAGTTTGAGACCAGCCTGGGCTACAAAAGTGAGCTCAAGGTCAGCCTCAACTGCATAGCAAGACCCTGTCTCAAAAAGACAAAAAAAAAAAAAAAAACCAAAACATAAAGTTCTGTGATGGTAGGAGTGATACGAGAGAGCAGTGGGCCATTTTCTACATATGGCACTCTAGGGAGTGGAACATGGGTTGGGGGTGTCTTTGTAGCACCTTCTTACTCTGTGCTGTCATTTCTCAAAACAGAATACTAAAATGATGTTTATTAATGTGACAGGGCTATAGTTTACTTCAACAATAAGTGCATTAAGTGGAGAACAACATAATCACTTAAGTTTTATATAGTAATAGAAAAAGAGAATAGATACAAATATTCTATCTTGGTTTAATACTAGATACACACACACAAAGTTCCTAAGATTGGTTCTGAACAGTATGTTTCAGGAGTTATGAAGTAGCATCTCTGTAAGGAAAGCACAGAAGCATGGTAAGGATGAATCTCCTCCTGGTAAAGCTGTTAGAAAACACATTTAACCTTAAAAGCTCACCCTGCATTTGATGCATCCTTCTTGATAAATCCAAATCTGGTCATCAGCACAGACATCTTCCATGACCTGTATTCTAAGAAGCTTCAGATCCTCTAAGTTCCCATTGGTTGACATGAACAACCCTGTTGCTTTGTTTCGAAGTTTGAAATAAATTTGTTTCTAGAAGATAAAAGCCCCCAGCAATAGTCATATACAAGGTGTGCTCTTAGAAGTACTGAACAGCATTGTTATTTGGAAGCATCCAAAGTAAGGTATGGATGAGGGATATGCAATACCCAAATGTCTCCGAGGTTTTAAGATCTTCTCAATTGTAAAAGTCTGACAAATTACAAAGTGTCTGGGATACACCACTTTGATGTTGAGTTTGACAATACTTGTAGAACAGCCACATTTCTTGGTACCACAGATTGCACTAATTTCAGATTTTGAGATTGAAAAGTTACACTGTATTTACCCAAAAAAAAAAAAAAAAAAAGCATTCACAGAATGAAGAAAAAACATACCTGAAGAAAAGGTCTTAAAGAACCTATTTGGTTACAGCCAGTGAATTCATACCAGTTAGGTACTTCTGCTGGTGACAGTAGGAACTGTCGGCCCCTGTAGTTGCCATATTCATAAGTAATCCATCTGAAAAAAATAAACAAGATGACTGTTTGGATCTAGATGTTTCCCCAAAGCCTCATACAAAGTAGATGACTCTACAGTGTGTGACCGATCAGTGGTGCAGTGCTGGGATTAAGGGCAGGTACCTTGCATACAAAATAAGACACAGAAATAGTCTTGTCCCTTGCTTGTTGCTTTTGCTATCTTCTACCCCCAAACTGTTGTCCCTCTACTATGTGCAACCCTGCTTCGAAGCCAGCCATTTATGACCTAAAACCTCTACAAATAAATCTTTCCTCCTTTAACTTTGGGTGTTGGCTATTTTGTTTCAGAACAAGGAAAGTAATGTAAGTATAGGGGGTGGCAATTTCCATTTGACTATTGATGATTATATTTTTAGGCTATTTTTAATTTCTGGACTGAACCTCATACTTTAAACACTGGGGGGAAATGGAACTTTTCTAGAACACTGAACACAGCCATTTCTTGGTAGTGAAATTATAGCACACAGGTATTTATGCTAAAAAGATCTATTCTTAAAGAGAAATGCTAAGTTTTTTCCTCCAAAAAAGCAATGAAATAGTCTTTTAGTCAGATCCTGAGAGCTGCTCCTAGAATCATCTCAGCTTATGAACTGTATTTACAATAGGGGTTTATATGGATCAGATTTGCAAAGTTCTCAATGTGTGACATTGGTATGTACTATGCTGAGAATTAAAACCTAGCGAAATTTGGCTTAAAAATGTAATCTTCCAATCCAGAAAAACACTAAAGCTATTCAAGCTCCTTCAACCCTGGCCTACACTGCATACCTAAGAAGCACAGATAGCCTGGCATGTAAGCAATCCTTGGCCCCTCTGCTGCTAATGCATTATATCAAGGAAGACTGTCCTCCACTTTTAATCCTGGAACTCAACAATGTTCCCATTTTAGACATTTTATCATGAAGTTTTCACTAAAATCTACTGAAAAAGGTAGCACCCATAATCTACTAATTTAATATTTCTTAAATATATCTTGAGGAGCAGTGGTCCCCTCCAACATTTGATGCATATAGAAAGACCACAACTATTGTTTTATGAAAAAAAAGAAAAATGCTTTCATAAAAATACATTCATGGTACTCATTTTTATATTCTATCCAGTATCAAAATGACTGAAAGTTAACCTTTCCAAGTTGACTCTTAATTACTGGCACAGTCACTCCTAATCAAAGGAAAAGCTCAGCTCCAAAATGAAAAGACCTGGTTTCTCAAAGGGACAAGAAAAACCAGGTCCCACTGCTAAAGCAGTGCTCAATAAATTTGCTGAGCTGAGCTCCTGTGTGTAGAGCTTTCCCCTAGGAACTCCGAGAGGTTTTAACAACAAAGCTTTACCTTGGAGAGATGAAAGATGCTTTCCACATGGCTTTTCCCACTGGGGAAAGCGCGCTATGGAGGTGTGTAATGATTTACCCTCACAGAGAATAAGGTGTTACATGTCAGTCCACTTAGGGTGATGTAGAACTTCACAGGTCAGGTACAGAGAGACAAATACCGTATGATCTCACTTACGAAATCTAACAAAGTGAATTCAAAGTAGAGAGCAGAAAGGTGGTTACCAGAGGTGGTAGGGAAGTGAACAGGTACGTGGGGATGTTGGACAGGGGATATAAACCTCATTATATAGGACTAAATTCTGTTCAGTTGAACAGTAAGGTGACTGCAGTGAATAGTGTATATTTCAAAATAGCTAAAAGAGGATTTTACATTGAGTTACTACAAAGAAATGATAACTGTTTCAAATAATGGCTATGTTAATTATGCTCAATTTATCATTTCATACTGTAAATGTGTCAAAACATTACATTGTAGGGACTGGGGAGATTACTCTGTGGCATAAGTGCCTGCTTAGCAAGTGCAAGGTTGTGAGTTCGAACTCTGGTCCCACCCCCCCCTCCAAAAAAAATTATGTTGTGACCCATAAATATATGCAATTATCATTTCTTAATTAAAAATAAGCCTTTTTAAAAGCTTAATTTTTAAGATTATCTTTTACCTTGTGTGGTGGCAGGCAACTGGAGTCCCAGCTTTCTAGAGAAGCTGAAGAGTGCAAACCAGCCTGGACAACACAGCAGTACTCTGTCTCTTAAAATAAAGTATTTTAGCCAGGAACAGAGGCACGTGCCTGTAATCCCCACACTCAGAGGGCTGAGGCAGGAGGATCACTGTGAGTTTAAGGCCAGTCTAGATTACAAGTGAGTTAAGGCCAACCTGAACTACAAAATGAGACCGTATCTCAAAAAAAACATTTCTTGGATCAACAATTTATTGGATTACTTACATGCCACCAATAACGCGAACAGAACGTATTTGTGTGTTGAATCCAAAGGACCGGAGATTAACTGTTTCTGCATTAAGTTCAATCTTTTTTCCCTTGAAGTTTTCTCTTTCAAAAAGAATGATTGTTGGCTCAGAAAATTCCTATATCAGAACAAGAATAATGATATTCATCTGTTAATAATTCAAAACTTATACAAAAATCATATAGTTATTAGACAGCACACAAGACCTACATATGCAGCTTGTTCATAAGCTCCCTTTCCCAAGAAATCTATTTATGTGCTTAAAGCTGAAAGGCAGAAGAATGGGGGTGCAGGAAATCTCTCCCATTGTGTGTGAAGGTCAAAGTTTATCAATTATAAAGCATGGGAAGAATATCCCAGGCCAGAGGAATGGGTGTATGTTTGAAATGCAGCACTTTCAGTGGAATTGTTTTTGCCTTAGACTTCTTTAGTGGACGACAGAAGGAAGGGAAGGACTGAAGACTGAATGGTAGAGTGGAGCTGCCTAATCCAGGAGCCTTCCCTCTCCAGGGTTTTTTTTTTTTTTTTTTCCTTTTTGAGACAGGGTCTCACTATGCAGTTCAGGCTGTCCTTGAGCTCACTTTTGTAGCCCAGGCTGGTCTCAAACTCGCACCGATCCTCCTGCCTCAGCCTCCCAAGTACTGGGATTACAGGCGTGCGCCACCACGCCCAGCTCCAGGGTTTTCATAAGTAAAAGAAAAACTTCAGAAAAATGTTTTTCTGTTTTAACTGCCAATAAGATAGAATTCTGTGTATTCATGTTCCTAAGCATGGGAGGAGTCACTGTTAGAGGAGAAACATTTAAAAAAGAACACAGCAGAAGCCCCCTCTTCAAACTGTCAGATATCTTACAGAGGACAACAGCACAGAAGTCCACTGATTTTTAGAAAAATAAAAAGTTTGCAGCTTATGCTTGCTTTTTAATTGTAGGCCCTTCTGACCTTAGACTAGGCTCTAAAAGTAATACTCCTAAAATCAAAAATGATACAGCAAAAAAGCACACGGGGATTACAATTATTGCCTACCTAAAGTTTGCAGTAAGTGTGTAGGGAGCATTTTATGGCCTCATTTGTGGATGCCCCCTGACATATAGGGAGAACTGCATCCATTGGGAAACAGAGCAGATTAGTGTGGGTTGGACTGCATGGTCCGGGCATTCAGTTATATAACCACACAAGGAGGCAGCCTGACAAAATGACAGTAGCGTTACTACTCTGCACATATGCCACACTGTCCCAAAAATGTTTTAAACACTCATGTAGAATATAAAAATTTTTTTTTGAAATATTGTAATTTAAAATGTACATGGCTGGGGATGTAACTTATAGGGCAAGTGCTTACACAGCTTGCGTAAGGTCCCAGGCTTGATCCCCAGTACCACACACAGTCTTATTATGGGTAAAATCTCCATTTCTTCGATACTCAAAACTCAAAATGCCATCATCTCTAAGTATCTGAATAATGAGTATACATGTCAATTTCCAGCTGGGATTGGTATTTGGAAACTTCAATTATATACTTCCGGGTAGCTTCTAGAATTGTAGGCAGATTAGCTATCACAAATTTTTATTTCAAATACTTGCAATGAATCTTACCACATTATTCAATATTTTGTCTCAATAACATTTTATTACTTAAATAGGCAGGGATAATACAAAGCCAGCTCACTTGCTTCATCTCACCTTCAAGACTAAAATCAACTATGTTTGAAGCTTTTTATGCTGGATGTGGTGGCACACACCTATAATCCCAGCACTACAGTAGCTGAGGCAGGAGGATCACAAGTCTGAGGCCACCGTGGGGCACACAGTGAGTTCAAGGCCAGCCTGAATTATGTAGTGAGACCATATTTTTAAAAAACAAAACAAAAACCCCCAACTTTTTATGAGATCAGCTATACAAAAACAATTTAAAATTTCTAAAACTACAGATGACACTGTTAGACTTAAACATCTAAATATTATCTTCAATTTTATTATATTGAATATTGCTTTGACTGCATTAAAACAAAAGATTTCTGTCCAAAGAGCTTTCTGTAACCTAGACTGGTACATAGGGCATGGCCTAGGAAAGGTCATCTGATTATACAAATCTATAGAACACCAACAAGACTAAAGAACTACAAGGATTTTCAGCAAATCTGTATCAACAACAAAAGATATAGGAAACTGACTTAAGAGTTGGGCAAAGAATATAAGCTGGCCATCACCACACAGAAAATCCAAATGGTAAGTATAAGAGATACCTAAAACTCACTACAATAAGGTTACAAATCAACACAACAATGAGATGATACTTTCTACTTGTCCCTCTTAAACAGATCAAACCCAAAAGAATAGTCTTGGCAACAGTACAAGAAGCAGGAATCCACCTATCCACCAGAGCAGTCTAACTTGGGGGCTGGCAGCCCAGGATGAGACTTTTGTTACATATGAAGCCCAGCCCATCTATCTCTGGACAGCCTGAGATCTCCCACACAGGTGCACAGGAATATGCATATGAGGATTACATATATGACAAAGGGTGAAAGACTTACATAGTTGAAGCCAGTAAAATACATGCACAGCAGCAAAACAGAGGCTTCTTTAACATTTCTGAATGTAGCATAATGTCAAAAAATTCATTAGAGTACTTACTTATGAAGGGGAAGGGAATGGACATATTCTACAGACCAGGTAAGAATTGGGAGAAAGCAAAACAGAACAAGAAAGGGGCCTTGAACTAACCCTTTATGACTAATGCCCTATGCCTGAAGTCTGATAAGACAGCAAACAGAATAGTTCACATGTTACACATCTAAACAGACAGCAAATGTTAAGAGATGGAAAACTGTATCTGTCTTTTTTCTCCTGCCTCCAATCTTAAACCCTAACTTCTCTCTGCTGGTTTTTTTGCTCTAACTATGTGATATGTAAACCTTGTATTTCCCTAACACTGGCATACTTACAACATCTATAAACCGAAGAGATTTGAAAGTTGCTCCAGGCAGGCATCCCATTGAAGAAAGACAAGGATAGTGACCTTCTTCTAACACATACTGGTTACCAGAAAAATTTTCTCCATCGTATGCAACCCAGCTACAAAAGGAAAAATCATGTGCACAGTACACAATTTGAGTATTCCCACTAAAGACATCTAACTTTTAGTGAAATTTTTATATTGTAGCAGAAAAATAAACACAAGGCTTATGACTGTTCCTTCTTCAAAATATCTGGATACATTTATTGCATTTCATCTCATGACTAATATTCATAAATCACTTAATAAACCTCCCCCTCCCTGGAATGACTTTCTACTTTCCCACCTCTTAACCTGCTTTATTCTTCATGATGGCCCTGACTGACCCTCCTAACAATGTAGCTTCAGGGCCTCAGCTCCTTTCTCTTGACAAAGGATCATTTGGCCTCCACACTAGTCAGCCACCAAGGTCTATTTCTGTCCCACTACTCTTTATCTTCATTTCTAACACCTCTGCAATGGGCCAGTAGTTAGAATACCACAGTGATTTAGGCAAGTCACCTGGCCTCCTGTGGCCTTAGCATAATTGATAAAATGGTGATATGCCAGGTTTCCCTAGATGAAGCTTGTGGGTAGTTTTCTTTTTTTTCCTTGAATTTAACAAGTGCTCATCAATGTATTTTTCTGTTACACATGCAACAGAGAACAAGTACTCACAGTCTTTAAGTTTATACTCTAGTGAACTGAGACAAATAATAAATGAGAAATAAAAAATGTTCATGTCTGGTAGTAATAAAGGAAGCTGACTGGGGGAGAAAGAGGAACTGGTCTGGAGTGCAAAGAGATGCTAAGGAGCTGTGAAACTCTTCTCTTGGTCTGTGACTTCTGCTACTCTGCAATGCTAGTACTGTTTTGATCAGAAGGAGATACATGTTTCAAGGCACTACCATTATTGGGCTTCATTCCTCACCACCTTTTGGACAGATTGCTCCAAGGGCACTAACCTTAGCTTCTCTCTCTAAGGAAGCTTTTGTAAATGACTGCTTTCAGCATGGCAGTCTGAGCCTGTTGCTTTTCCTCATCTCGTGTTTCCTATAGCATGCATCTTGACTCCCGCGTATGCTCAGGGAGCCAACCCACCTGGCCCTATCCTCCCACCCGAGCTGGTTTGCTCCATGAACTACTTGCCAGTGGGTAAGTTCTGTTTCACCTGTGATCTGGCTTTGGCACTGCACTGTTTTGCTTACCTGCCTCCTAAAACTCTGCAAGACTTAGTAGAAAATGAATCATCAATATGACTTGTTGTTTCTTCAAAACTTTGACTTTTGCCTTGAAACTGTGGTTCTGAAAACAAGTGAATCTTTGCAAAAGTAAAAAAAGAAATCATAAAATTATTTTCTTAAATACATTGACACATTAAACTTTTGCAGTGAGAAACCAAACACGACCTGCTAACTCTTGCTACAGTAAACAGGCGTGGATTTTATACATCTTATAATTTTCTACTTCAACATTAATGATAACTGGAAACATGTTGACTCCACCATTGATGACTGTTCCCTTCAGAGACATCAAAGGAGGACCCAACAACAGAGGCAACTTTCTATAGAACTCCCTATTGTTAACAAGCCATGAGGCATGTTAAAGCTTTATTGTGGCCAAATTAATTGTTCATCAGCTCTAACAGTACCAATAAACTACATTTTCAAAACATGTAATGTAGTTTCCCTCCTTCTCAATGGAAGATACTTGCTGACTTACTAGAATCATTCATATGCCAGTAAAGGAAGCTACAGTGTTGTTTATGACTCTATAATTATGGTTGTCTGAACATTTCCATTAAAAAGCCTAAGTAACAGATGTAACACTGCAGTTGATTTGAGACTCATCAATGAAAAGCCTTTCATGAAACATAAAATATTTGTTTAATGCAGACCCAGAAAATATGAAAATTGATTTTATTATTTGTCACAATAACTCTATTTTGTTTGAAATACTGATATAAATTTATTCAACGTAATGATAAAATTTAGCTTTACATAATAAAGAGTAATTGATGAGAAATATCTAGGCAGGGTCAGTGCTGTCAACGATTAAAGTTTATCTTGTACTAGTTAGGCATGATGGTACACACCTGTAATCCCAGCACTTCGGAGGCTAAGGCAGGGCTATAAAGTGAGTTCAAGGCCAGCCAGAACTATATAGTGATACCATATCTCAAAAACAGAATAAAACATTCCCCCAAAAAGTTTATTTAAAAGATACTCTGATACATGTAAAGCCCTAGGTTTAATCCCTAACACCAAAATAAAAGCAAAAACAAAAACAAGCAAAAAACCCCTATGTTTTCAGGTATAAAAATGAATAACACTGTCTCAAATGTTTAACAACTTTTAATTAGGTTCACCTTTTCAATGGTAAGTCCCTAATATAAAAAAACAAGAGTGTTTTTAAAGTTACCTGATTTTGTCTCCTGGAGCCAGCAAAAGAATCCTATAAAATTTGAAAAGGAGAAAAAAAATAGAGCAGACATGTTGAAAAAGGTTTTTCTTCCAGACAATTAGTAATTACTGTTAAAGTAGCCTTAGAATATTTTTTGTAGCAATTAGTACTACATGAAGCAGAAGCACAATTCAAGAAATCCAAAATTTAGTTATATGTTCTCATACAAAAATATTCCTTACCAAACATATGGGTTGAACAGAAGAGATCTTACAATTTTTGCCTCCCCAGTCCTCAAAACTGGTGTAAAAGCCTTTATCAAGAACATATTGTTCTCCTGTGAAGTCAGGATTTTCATAGGCTACCCATCTAAAAAACAAAAACAAAAACAAAAATGCTGTTCATCATTCATATTTTACATATAAAATTATGACACATCTGGATAAATATTGCCATCTGGAGACTTTCCTTTGTTTTACTCATCAGTAATTTTAATATTTCTGACTTTCCATTCATTTCTGGGAAATGGATTTGTGTGTAGGACAAATCAAAATGGTAGGCATAGCCAGATGCAGGGGTGCACACCTATAGTCCAGCTATGTGGGAAATTAAGGTGGGAGCATCATGGGAGCCCAAGTTCAAGACTTGTCCAGCAACATAGTGAGGACCCCTGCTCAAACAAAAAAAGAAAAAAGGCAACAACAGAAAAAGTGCCTTTTTATATGAATATTTTGGTGTTCTAATTTATCAAACTGCTATTCTTTGAGGAATTTGGGGATATTTTTCTGTAGTTTTTTTTTTTTTTTTTTTCTAATTTTATTCCAGTGGAACAGACTGGACTTTCAAGAAGAAACTAGTTTTTTTTGTTGTTGTTGTTGTTGTTGTTTGCTTGTTTTTTAATAAGCAAGCAAAAATTCTTTTTATCAAATGTATTTTTGTATAAAGATGTTAACAAAAAGCAATTTTTCTATAATACAAAGAACAATACTGAAAAAGCTAAATACTAAAAAAAAAAAAAAAAAGAAAGAAAGAAAAGCAAGTAGCAGGGTGCAGAGGTACAACATATAATCCCAGTTACTTCAGGAGCTGAAGCAGAGGATCCTAAACTTGAGGCCAACTGGGTAGTTTTGTGAGGCCTTGTCTGAAAAACAGGGATGGTAGAATGGCCCTTAGTCAACTTCCAGTATCAGTACCAAGAACAAAACAAAAACATAAAAATTTTGTTTCAGGTAATATTTTCAAAGTAACATGTAATAAGCAAGAATGAACTAACAGCATAAACACTCTCTTTGTAATGTTTTTATTTGTTATCTTTTCAGGGATCTGTACCAGCAAAGAAAATCACCCAAACTAATTATTGACTTTAGCTCCTATCCAAATACAGTCTTTGAAGGGGAAAAGTCTTTCAGTTTTATTGTACTCAAGAGTCTAGTTAGTGAATTCCTTGCTCTAATGACTCTCACAGTTTAAAGGAATAATGTCTATATACGTGTTGTATTCGGACCTTTCTGAACGCTTACCTATGGAAGCACCTTCACACATACTTTATAGATGAAGATATCTAAAGCCACAGGAAAGTCCATTCATCTATTCAGTGAACATGAACTGTCTAATTGCCATATGCAAAGACCTAGACTGGCACTAGGAGCGCAAAGCTGAAAAATACAATATCCCTGCTCCTGAAAATTATAGATGAGTAACAAATACCACAGGAATTATTTGGTGTTTGTTGTGAATGGGAAGGGACTTGGTGACATAGTGGTCAGACATGATTACATCTGTATCTTCTACAGCTCATAAGGCTTTCTATTTCGTGACCTATCAGGCTTATGCCCTATAAAGTTTCTTTGCACTTACTGTTACTGTCTAACTCATATCCAAAACAGTCTACATACTTCAATAGTAAAGAAGGCTAACACTGCACTATCTAAAAATGCAATTTAATGAAAAAAAAAAAAAAACTGCAGGTACCGTCATTACCAAAAAATGAACAACCACGAAGGAGAAAAATAATAGTACATATACCTCAGCAGGTAATTAGCTTCAACAGCCAACATTTGTACACTCACCTATGGCCATGAGGTCAGAGATACTCCTAAAAACACCAGTCAGTCTCCATCAAAAAATACCTAGCCTCATTTCAGAGTGTCTGTCTGTCTGTCTGTCTGTCTGTCTTTTTTTTTTTTTTTTTTTGTCTTTTTGAGACAGGGTCTCACTATGCAGTTGAGGCTGGCCTTGAGCTCACTTTTGTAGCCCAGGCTGGTCTCGAACTCGCACCGATCCTCCTGCCTCCGCCTCCCAAGTGCTGGGATTACAGGCGTACGCCACCACGCCCGGCTTGTCTGTCTGTCTTAAAAACAAGATTGGGGCCAGGGATATAGCTCAGCAGTACAGTGCCAGCCTGGCAAGTGTAAGGTCCCAAGTTCAATTCCCAATACCAAAAAAATAAATAGATAAATAAAATAAATAAAAACAAGATAAGAGAGTAACAGTTGTTCACACAAGCAACTTTAAAAACTTATTCTTTATTCTTTAGCATCATGAACCAGAGAATTAGGAGGCTTTATTCCATCTGTGGTCATGACATTAACTTTTTGATAACTTCAAAGAGGGCCTTACCCTTTGTGAAAATTTATCTTTTCCTATGTAAGTTGGCCAAAGGAGTTGCTCATGGTCTCAGCACTGACCTGAGGCTTTAGGGGATCATGGGCATCTGTGTTGCTGCCTCTGCACACATGGCCTTCAGCCAGTCACACCTCAAGAAGCTGAAGTAGCCAACTGAGGAGCAGGGAGCCCTGCTCTGTGAGATGGGACTGCAAAGCAAGACAATCTACTTCACAGAAAGCAGGACTTAAAAACAAAGAAGGTAGCTTCTCCATAAAAGTAAGTGTCCTAGGCAGGACTCTGTGTTAACAAATTAGAAAACAAAAGGCTGAGTGAGGGTTTTTGTTTCAACTCCAAAGTACTGAGGGTGGAAAAACAAGCAAGCAAGAAGGGAAAGACCAGGTACTGCACAGGAAAGTACTGAGCAGGACCCAGAAGTTTTGTACATTCATCTTTACTTTTTTTTTAACAGTGGGGATTGAACTCAAGCTCTACTCATGGAGCTGTAGCCCCACCTGTACACCACACTCCCAGCTTTCTTTTCTTTTTAAACACTATGAGTACTCTATTTGCCAAAAAAAACTAAATTACTTGTAAGTAAACACTCAATACCAAATAAGCCTGTGTGGCTCACTGAAGATGAAGAAACAACTTATTGAAATGCTGCTTGTAGTAGTGTCCTCTGTAAAATGCACCCCAACTGAAGCTCCATGAATTGAATATGTGCTGTAAGTGGGTAGGGAGGCCCCAACCATGGCTTTGACAGTTTGCTCTATCTGTGATCTAGTAGCTACCTATACTTGGGACTTATAAGAAAATTCCTTGGGCTGGGGAGATAGCTTAGTAGAGTAAATGCCTGCCTGGCAAGCACAGGGTCCTGAGTTCAATCCCTGGAACTGCATAAAAAAGAAAAGAAAGACACTTAAAGCTGGCCAAATAGCTTACTGGACTAAAGCACCTGCTAAGGCAGAGCACAAGGGCCTTAGGTTCAATCCCCAGGCCTGCCATGCCAGCCTCATGCCAGGGCTCCAGACAGCGATGGAGACTGGGTGTAATGGCATGCTTGCTTATAATCCCAGTTCTTGGGAGGCTGTAAACAGGCGGATCACTATGAGTCCGATCTAGTAGTGAGACACTGAACACCCTGCAGACCCTTCCCTAAAATACAAAAAAATAATAAATAAATAAATAAATAAAGACTGATATGAGGAGGGGAAGGAGTGCAAATACTAGCAGGGCCCAGCCTGAGGAATTTGAAAGCAGAGGGCAAACCCACCATTCTATAGAAAGCTAAAGGAGAGTTTAAAATAGTGTTTGCATTTTTTACCTGAACTCTAAATCTATTTCATTCTGCTCATTGTTTTAGGAAAATTATCACACTTTCTATCACTTAAGCAAGAGCATAGCACTGAATTAGGAATTGATACACAGAGTTGTGTGAAGGATTTCTTTTAACATCCCAACAAGAAGTGGGGTACAGCTGTTCCACAGTGGTTCTCACAGGAATTGTTCCTGGAGGCTCTCTGTCCAAGCTGACAGTTTACTGCCCAAGGAATTTAACTTATTGCCTGTGTGCTAAGAAAGCTTCTGGGAGATACTTTCACAGAATAGGAATTTCAAAAAAGATTTTTTTTCTGATTGATTTCCATGCTAAGAAATAACTTAAAATGCTTACTTGCCACTCAAACTAAAGGCACTAATAAGACATTTTTCTTTAAAACTATTAAAAACAGATCACACCCCTGGGAGCTGAGCCTGCGCACCCGCCGCGGATAAGCTCCCTGCGCCCCTCTGCCCCGCTTCTGCGTTCCCGCGACTAACTTCCTGCTCCAGCCCAGACCCAAATCACACCGCTGGGAGCTGAACCCGCGCGCCGGCTGGGTCAGGATACTTGGCCTGCCTTCCCTTTCCCCGCCCCACC
>PVJA010031566.1:0-24771 GCA_004027025.1 Myocastor coypus
TTTTTTTTTTTTTTTTTTTTTTTTTTTTTTTTTTTTTGTCTTTTTGAGACAGGGCCTTGTTATGCAGTTCAGGCTGGCCTTGAGCTCACTTTTGTAGCCCAGGCTGGTCTCGAACTCGCACCGATCCTCCTGGCTCAGCCTCCCGAGGGCTGGGATTACAGGCGTGCGCTACCACGCCCGGCCAAAGAAAAGAAAGGGGAATAGAAAAAATAATAATAATAATGTTGATTTAGAAGGGTTAATGTTTAATTGTTTGATCAATCTTATATACCTATATGTATTAATCTAAACTAATCTGATCATGAAAATATGTAATATAACCATTATTAAATTTAAACAATAAAAATATTAAATTAAAAAAAGAGAGAACTATAGGTCAATTTTCCTAATGTACATAAATGCAAACATCCTCAAAAAATAATAACAAGCAGAATGCAGCAATTCATCAACAAGATTATAGAACACAACCATGTAGGATTCAGGCAAGGAATGCAAGGATGATTCAATATATACAAAACCAAAAATGGAATACACCACATCAAAAAAGCAAAAGTCAACATTCACACAATGTTGAATAGTTGGATAAAAAGTTTTTGCCACAGTCAACTACTCATTTATTATTTTAAAACATGCAGAAAATTGGAATGGATGGTGTTTACCTCAACCTGATATGAGCCATCCACAAGAAACCAGCAGCCAGTATTACACTTAGTGGACAAAACTAGAAAGGTTTAACTTTAAAATCAGGAACAAAGGGGCTGGGGAGATAGCTCAGCTGCACAAGTGTCTGCCTGGCAAGTGCAAGGTCATGAGTTTGAACCCTGGTCCCTCAAAAAAAAAAAAAATAATAAATAAATAAATAAAATAAAATAAAATCAGGAACAAAACAAGGATGTCTACTGTCACTATTCCTATTCAATATAGTTCTGGAAGCATTAGCAGAACAATTAGACAAGAGGTGGAAATACAAAAAATAATGATTTGCAATGAAGAAGGGAAATTATCATTATTTACTGGTCACATGATACTGTATATAGAAGAACGCAAAACTTCTATTAAGATCCTTGGAGATTTAATGACCAAATTCAGTAGAGTACTAGGTTACAAAGTCAAAACCCAAAAAATCAATAGCATTTTTATATACAAATAATCAGTGCAGCAAGAGACAAGTTATGGAAAGAACACCTTTCACTATAACACTCCCAGAAATGAAATACTTAGGAATCAATCTCACAAAGGAAGTGTAAGATTTATGCAGTGAAAATTATAGTACTTTGAAAAAAAAAAACAGATCAAGGAGGACTTATAAAAATAGAAATAGGGGACTGTACAGAAAGCACAGTAGAATAAGCACTTGCCTGCCAAGTGCAAGGACCTGAGTTCAATCCCCAATTCCAAAAAACAAAGAAAAAATTATATATATATATATATATATATATATATATATATATGTTCCTTACTCCTGGGTAGGAAAAACCAAAATTGCAAAAGTGACCATACTCACAAAGGTGTTATACAAATTCAGTACAATCCTATTTAATAAACCTTTATGATACCTCAAAGATCTAGAAAATATATTCCTAAGCATTCATCTGGAACCAGAAGAGAACAAGAATAGCAGAAGCAATCCTGGGAAGCAAAAGAAAGATAGGAGGCATCACATACGTGACTTGAAATCATACTTCAAAGTCACTATGATAAAATCACCATGGTAATGGTAAAAAAAAAAAAAAAAAAAACCGACCCGAGGACTAGTAGAATAGATTAGAAGAGGAAGATACAATTCCAAGCACACTTAGCTACTTTATCTTTGATAAAGGGGTCAATTCTCTCTCTCTTCACTGAAAGGAAGAATTCCTCTTTAATAAATGGAGCTTGAAAAATTCACTTTTCCACCAGGCGTGGTGGCCTACGCTTGTAATCCCAGCACTTGGGAGGCTGAGGCTGGAGGATCAGTGCGAGTTCAAGACCAGCCTGGGCTACAAAAGTGAGCTCAAGGCCAGCCTGAATTGCACAGCGAGACCCTGTCTCAAAAAGACAAAAAAAAAAAACACTCACTTTTCCACACACTAAGGATTAAACTACTCCAATGTTTATCACCATGCACAAAACTACAGTAAAAATGGATCAAAGATTTAAATGTTAAAATTGAGACTCTAAATCTTCTGGAAAAGAAGTAGGTAGAAAGCTTAAGGGGGTAGATAAAGAGCTCATGAACAAAAGTTATGCTGCATGGGAAATACTCCAGAGAATCAACAACTGGAATTTCATTATGTTGATAATATTCTGCACATGAAAATAAATCACAAAACAGTAAAAAGAAAACCTAGGAACTGGGAAACAATTATAGCAGACAGTCTTCCAGGCTCCTATCTAGAACATACAAGGAATTTTTAAGAATCAACTACCAAATTCTAAATTGTGAGATAAATCTCTTCACAAATGAAGAGATTTAATTGGTGAATATATATATATGTATATATATATATATATATGTATATATATGTATATATATACATGTATATATATATACATATATATATATATAATTTGTTTGCATGGCTTACAGTACCAAGTATCAAATCTTGTGCTTGTCAGGCAGGTACTTACACCACTGAGCTATCTCCTCAGTGCTAGAAAATAAATTCATCAAAAATGTTCAACATCATTGGTAATTTAAGAGATACATATTAAAACAACACTGTGATACCATCTTATGCCAGAAAGAATAGATACCATCAAGAATTCAGCCAATAACAAATGCTGGAGAAGCTGTGCAGCAAAAGGAACTCTTCTCCGCTGTTGGTGGGAGTCTAGACTGGCACAACCAGTGTGCAAATACATCTGAAGGTTCCTCAAAATGCTAGGGTTTGGAGTCCCATTCAAGCCAGCTATTCCCCTCCTAAGTATTTTTCCAAACATACCTGCAATTGTCGTCACACAGAGATACATGCTCATGCATGTTTTTAGCAGTGCAATTTGTCATATTTAAGTCTTGGAAACCGCACAAAAGCCTTAAAACTGAGAAATGGGTAATGAAGATATGGTATCTTATGCAATGAGTATTATTCAGTTATAAAACAAGATAAATTCAAGAATTTTGTAATCAAATGGATGCAGCTAGAGACTATATTGTTAAGTGAAATATATCAGATCCACATGTGCAAACACGATATTCTCTCTCTACTTTTAGAACATGAAATGGAAATCTAAAAGGTATGATCCATACTGTGAAAGGGAAAGGGATAGTTTAGTGGGAATGAAAAACTGAGTTGAGAAAAAGAAGAAATAAAAGAAGGGGGAAAAAGACATATTTAGGTTATATAAGCAGAGTAGTTTGAATAATTGCTCTGTCAATTTCTACTAATTCTATGAAAGGAGCAGGTAATACTTAAAACCTTTTCTTTTTACTCTGATTTTATTTCCTTTTTTTGAATTTCGTATAACTTCTTTGTTATTGCTTTGTTTTTTTAAACAAAAATTATATGTTCATATCTGGCAAACTGAACAACTAATTTGAAGATAGAATCATGTATGATACCAATCATTGTTAAATTCTTATTTTGTTTAGTGAAATTTTGTAGTTTTTAAATGACATTTTATTTTCTATCTCTATTTTGTATTCATTAAATATAAAAAGTAAACAAACTGAAGGAAATTAATGAGACAGTTTATTATTGATTCTATTTGATTTCAATCTAAATGTATGTTTTACATTTTTCATTGAATTCATTTATTTTTCTTTTCGCAAAAATTCAAGAGAAATATTTAAGGAAATGAAATGTTCACTCTTTTCCTTTCTCATGTATAAATTTTTTATCAGTATTTGATTTCACAGATACAATTTTGATGTAAGGAAATTTTATTTGTGGTGATTCTGTATGGAAGGAAGATCCTTCAATGCTCATGAGAAAAATGATGCTCTATATACTCCTATATTATTTTCAGCTTTCTTTCTTTCTTTCTTTCTTTCTTGCTTGCTTGCTTGCTTGCTTGCTTGCTTGCTTTCCTTCTTGCTTTCTTCCTTCCTTTCCCTTTCTTTTGATAGTTTAGGGAAGGTTCTACAGAGTATTTAGGGTTTCACTACTGGATTGGACTCAGTGATCCACCTGTTTACAGCCTCCCAAGTGCTGGGATTGCAGACGAACCCCACTATGCACTGTCTCAATTGCTATCTCAGCATGCCCCAGGGGCAGGACCAGCAGACCAGGCCCAGGGTTTGAACCTCTGCCCCTTGAGCCTGTTTTCAGGCACCTTAATCCACTGAGCTATTTGGCTGGCCCTTTCAGCTTTATTTAATGGTATTATTTTAATGGTGTTTTCAACTTTCTAAGAAATGTTTTAAAGTAATTGATAAAACATAGAATGCAAAATGATAATTTATGTCAAATTAGGTTTCCTAAAGGATTAAAATGTATATAATTTGACAGACTCACCATTGTAATACTCTAATCTGATTTATGAGTGTCTGTTCAGTTAGCATAAATTAATGTAATAAGTAGAACAAAAAAGGTGTACTGAGAGCCAGGCAGGTTTTCATGTTATAGTTGTAGTAGTCAGAGGCTTAAGCAGGAGGATCACTTGAGCCCAACAGTCTGAGATCAGACTAGTAAACTATGAACTTCTATCACAAATAGGAAAAAGGAAACTTTCTTGGTCCAAACATGTTAAATGTTGCCAATCATAGGCTTTACTTTGAAATGTAGGTCCAATGGGCCAGACTCCTTTCCTCAAACAGACTTTGTAGTACATGTTACCCTTTGGATGGAGCAGTGAGTAAGGGAGACCCTACTCTGTTAAGAACGTTGAACTGGGAAGGGGAAGGCACCTTTAGTATTTCATAGAGCCACTGATCAGAACCGCATGCCACGGAAACTGCCAGCAATGGGCAGTCCAGGCTCGTAGTTGTAGTCCATAGCTAAGCAACCACATCTTCATTAACGCTGTACACCATGAAAATAAAACCCTGAATATTAAGAAAAAAGATTGTAAAGCAAAGTGTGCTCAGAGATATGTATGGTGATTGGGAGGCAGTATTGAACACACGCAGTGATTAGAGATTATTTGCCTACTTCAAAGTGTAATGAACACATATGAGACTCTGTACCAAATACAAAAAACAAAGTTTAATGAACACAAGAATATTCCATTTTCAGATTGTCTTCTAGCAATAACATCTACTTCAAATGCATGAAAAGCTCAATTACCACAACATGCACTAAAACATAAATTATCTTGAAAATTGTGTTAGTATCCTTTTTTGTCTTTTTGAGACAGGGTCTCACTATGCCATTCAGGCTGCCCTTGAACTCATTTTTATAGCCCAGGATGGTCTTAAATTCACACCGATCCTCCTGCCTCAGCCTCCCAAGTGATGGGAATACTGGCATGTGCTACCACACTTGTCTGTATTCTTTTAAATTGTGGTTGGATAACTTCATATGTACCCTTTCCACTCTTGTGTGCTTCCACAGTGAACAGCCATTATTTTCTGAACTGGCCACGTAATTTTTCTTGCACACTTTGAGAAAGAATGGATTTATTTTCTTCTCTTGATAAACTCCTAGATTCCTTTTAATATCCCAATCTACTGTAGCTATTCTATAAAATATTATTCAATGATAATAAAAATATATTCCATACTGTGTTCACATGAGACAAAATACAAGTAACTAATGGCACCACCTAAAAGAAATAAACTCATTAAAAATAATTCTTTCTCAAGATAACTGCTTAATGTTGTCCACTGATAAAGGTTAAATTTCCAAAAAAAATGCTCAGAAATATCTTTGGTCTCTGCTTCTCCACAAATGAGTCAGAGTTTACCTTTTATTTAAAATATCCAAAAAATTGTGAAGTACATTGTGAAATATAAGAAATAAACATATGAGATTACATAAAACTGATTTTTTTCCAAAGAAGAAACACTCAACAGAGTTAAGAGCAATTTACAAAGTGGCAGAAAATTTCTGTTAACAATATATTTCAGGGCTGGCAAAGTGGATGGATTAAAACGCCTGCAAGCAGCAGCTAGAGCAGGGGTTTCAATCCCTGGACTGCTCCTGACAACCTGGCCCCCAGGGTGTGGTGAGATGGCAGTTGAGATTGGGCATGGTGGTGTGTGCCTGTAATGCCAGGCCTTGCGAGGCTGTAAGCAGGTGGATCACTATGAATCTGATCTAGTAGCAAGATCCTGAACAAGCCTTAGACCCTTCCCTAAAATACAAACAAACACACAAACAAAAAACTATATATCTGATTAGGGTTAGAAGAGGTGAGTTGTTGGGGCAGTGAGAATGAAATGTAACTTTCTAGACTTCCATCTCACTGGCACTATGCACATCAGGCAGAATGAGACAGACAGAACCTCAGAAAACTGGTCTATGTGTGCACTGGGTGTAGAGTGAGATTATGAGATTAGCATTAGTTGTATTTATGTTAATCTGAACATAATGTTTAAAAATTATTTATCCTACTACAGTTTATTACTTCCTTATCTTTTCAGAGCTCATGAAACAGTAAGATCATTGAAAACAAGCTCTTCATCATATAATGAAGTGCAATTAGCTTCTCAAGTATTGGCTGTACTTAGCGCTACTCACTGTCCTGGGGCGTTGCTGCTATGTGTTGTGGCTACCACCCAGAACAGCTACAGAAGTCACTTTCACATGGAGATGTAACAGCAGTACAAAGCACTTCACAAGGGTGAACAAATTACTGGAAAGGACCCAAAATGAAAATGGAACAGGTGTTTTCCTCATTGATTTGTCATGATTAGCACAGTAACAAAATTAAAATGAGAAATCAAGATAATAGGATGCCACCAAAATTTATAATTCTCCATGAAAGTTGGTAATAGTAGAGATTTATGGCAACCTAAAGGAGTAGTGAGAAGCGAAGAACCTATTCAGTATTTGGGGTTCACACACTGAAGTATAGCAATGGAAGGAAAATGAGAAGGAAGAAAAGGGTTAGTCTCCTGGACTCAGGAATGACCTGAAGAGAGAATTGAAGGCCATGGGAGGAGATAACAGAGAAACTCCAAGGAAGGAGAGGGTCGGGGGTTGCAGCTTCTTCCTGAGTTGGGACTTACTCATGGGAAAAATGATTCAGACCTATAGACACAGAGAGACTGTGGGCCACCACAGAAACCTTCACAAAGAGAAGCAGCAGTGTGACAGGGCAGGGAATGCCATGGACTGCACTACCTGATGAGTGGCACAGATTCCACCAAGAGGACAAATGGCCAGGAGCCACCTTGGAGAGGGGCCAAACTCAGAGCAACTGTTGACATCACACCACAGTGAGATATTTATATTTATAGGAGCACATTTTATAAAAGCCAAATATGGCAAAGAGCTGACATACCTATAAATTTGTCAATGGTTGAAGATGTGGTAGTGCTTCTCTGCCATAGAAAAAGATTAGTTTGACACATTTCTAGGTAAGTGGATACACCTTAAAACCATAGTCTTAAGTGAAGTAAATTGACTCATATATGCATTGTTTCTCTGGCTTGAGAAAACAAATGTATAAATAAGAACCGAACTGTATAATAGGTATTAAGAAATTAGAAGAGAATGTTCAATTGAGAAGGGGGAAAAGAAAGGGAAAGGGAGGGGATGGGAGAAATATTCTTGGTTTTTGTTAATCTTAGAATAAAAAATACAAATTCATATTAAACAATCTTGAGGTTTGTACTCCTTGCTTGTTTTTATAATGTTATGTTTCTCTTATATCTAGCTTTTTTTCTTACTTCAGGCCCTATTTTTATTTTTTTATTACTTTTAATAAGAAATAACATAGAGACAGTTTCAAAACACATTTGTAGAACAGCCACCATGATTGATACAATGTATATTGTTGTTTTAATAGTAGCTGTTCAGAGTACAAGCTGCAGACATGATAAATTTTCTAAACTCTATTGATATAGATATTTCTTCTCACTGAACTAAGAAGAAAGAGTTGTATACACAGAGCACGATTCCGTAATAGTAGTGGGTTAGCAGCGGGACTGGCAATGTTGGATTGCCTAACTCTAATTCCTCTTATACCTGACTTTAATTCTTGTTTCCACCACATCATTCCTGAACTCTAAACAAGATATTAATATAGTTTTCTAAGACATTTTGAAAATGTTGTTCAATAACCCTGAAAATATTAGCCATACAAAGTTAATTTTTACCTTTACTTTCGCTTTTCAGATAACAGCTTAGCTTTTCAGTGAAGCCAGGTGTAATGAGATTTATAGATATAAAGAAAGTTCAGTAAATTGAATTATGAGTAAAAAATGATGAATTGTATGATCAGCTATTCCGATTATATATATATATATATATATATATATATATATATATATATATATATATCACTGCATTTGATCCCTTGTATAGATTGTCAGCAGTGTGATATCAGGTACTCAAGTTGGAGGAATGCATTACCAAAGTATGGAGTGAAAGAAGGAATCTGATTGCTTGGACCTGTGAGTGCAGCATTTTATAAAATCTAGAAGCAGCACAACAGAACCTAGAATAAAAATACAATATATAACCTGTTTAAAGTAAATCACAGTGCATGCTACATAATACAGAAACCATGGATTTTCTATGGCTTCAAAAACAATTACTTAAGCTACATGAACAGAGATATACTGTGGATCTCAGACTTAAAAATGTATCTAGGTGCTCGCACTCGTATATGGCTGGTGAGCAATTCAGTGACAGTCCATGATTCCATTTTGTATTTGATGATATTAAAATGACAAAAGAAATATGAGTGCTCACAGTAACTGAGACAAACCTTCAATAATCACATGTAACCTCACAGCATACTTTTGTCTGAATATAATCACAGTATGCCAAATTTAAAATTGCATGTTACATTTTTAGAGACTTTTATGAGATGAAATGACAGTAAATAAATAAAATAAATGTGAAGAATCAGAATAAAGTGAAACAAAGTGGTGATAAATAGCAAGCATTTCATTTTGGAATTGGAAACCTTAAGTATAAATTATAATCTCTGAATTGCTTATGACATGTACAGTCAATTGCAAATTACTGTTTTGATGAAATTAATTCAAAGATCAGTAGATAATGGGACAATGCATGGTTGAAAGAAGAAATCAGACATAGGTTACATTTCTAAACACTCAGAATTTCTAATCATGCAGTCACATCTTCGTTTAGATGAAAAAGAATTAGACATGTAGCATTCTACATGCCCAATTCTTTTGTTTGTTTCCTTTAGCCTTTTATTTGTTTATTTGGTGCAGGGTCTCCCTACACAACTCCCACTCACTATGATCCTCCTGTCTTAGCCTCCCCAGCGCTGGAATTGTAGGCATGCTTCACTATACCTGGTTTTCGTGGCCTGCATAGCACCCCCACAATGGGTCTGGCATGGCATGTGGTACTGGGAACAGAATCCGGATCCTGTAGTTGTCAGGCAGGTGCTTAGACCAGTATCTCCTCAGCTAACATATGGATAGTTCTTAACTTGGAAAATCATTCCTGACCTCTCTTGACCTTTATTTATTTATTTATTTATGTCTTTTTGAGACAGGGTCTCGCTATGCAGTTCAGGCTGGCCTTGAGCTCACTTTTGTAGCCCAGGCTGGTCTTGAACTTGCACCAATCCTCCTGCCTCAGCCTCCCGAGTGCTGGGATTACAGGCGTGCGCCACCACGCCCGGCTTCTCTTGACCTTTATAAAAGCAATATAATTCCAAAGTGTGCATAATATAATTTAAAGGGCAAGATTGAAATGAAGCGTCTTTGTGAATATTATAAAGTGCTTGATATATTTCTATAAATATTTAGAAGAAATAATATGTTAATAAATTTATGACAAAAAATGAAAACCTGTATTTTCTGAGTAATCGCTAATTCTTAAAGTTATAATCCTAAAATGCTTTGAAATAAATATTACTATGATTTTTAAGTAACTTTTTCAAAACTCACAACCCACTGATCAAACATGGAAAACTAATGAACATGACATTCTAATGCAATGGCATTAAATTACCTTTCTGTTTAAGTACTTGATTTACAATGACAAGTCAACTCACTTGTCATGATCTGCAGAGATTTTAATAGAATTTTTCTCTTTTTGTGCAAGTTGTAACCAGTTCTACATTTCATCAATTTGTGATTTAATTAAATGCCAAATTAATTTCACCTCAAGATTTGGAATGTTTTCCAAAAGTTTTGTCACAATCTTTATGTAGTCTTTCATAATTTTTAGTATTAGAAAAAAAAAAATCTTTTTTTTTAAAAAAAAGAAACAATTGTATGACTTAACATCTAATGTAGAAATGTTTTCTTTATTATTTAAACACTTGGTATAATTTATATATAGACCATTAAAAGTAAGGAATGCGTGTTTTTCTAAGCAAATATAAAACATTTACAAAAGCTTCTATTAGGATGTATGAAGTCTTCCTTTAGTTACGAAGCATAGTTACACAGCATGGTTTTAAAGGAGAAATGATAGATAAGAAATAACTTCTACAGCTCTCATCTGCTTTCATTTTCTGTGCCTTTACATGCACTCTGCTCATTGTCAATCAGTGGGAACACCGTGCAAAGGTAGTCCATGCTTTCTCAACAGCAGTAGCCAGGACTTAAGGAACAGAGGAGAACTTCTGTTTATACCAAAATCCACCTCATGGCCTTGCTATGCTCCCTTTGCTTCTTTCCTATCCTCACTCTCTTCTTTGCTTAAGAAACCATGCACACCAGTTCGCCATATCTACATTTCTGCCTTTTAAAGAATGAAGCTGGGAGCTTTCTGATTATTAGCTTAATAGTTTAAACGCCTGCTCAAGCGTTCGCAGTCATGCACAGGGGTCAGCCGTCCGATCCCCTCCCCCACCCTTAATGCAGCCTAAGCCAGCTTAAAAAAAGAAAAAAATCTTCTCCACTTTTTGGGGCTCGGGAGATAGATCAGTGGAATAACTGCTTGCCTGGCAAGCCCAGGCCCTGAATCTGATCCCTGGTACCACCACCAAAAGAAAAAAAAAAAAAAGAATGCAGCTAGGTTTATGACTTAAGATCTTTCACCTTTTCAATGTAGACATTTATTTCTATTGTTTTACCTTTTCTGCTTTTAATAGATTTTTGTTACGTTTTAATACTTCATTATAGTAAAAAGTATTGACATGTATCAACCCCAGTATATTACCCATTAATTACAATTGTGCTTATCCTATCATTCATACCACTTTATTTTTATTTTTTCTTTAGAAAAAATTCAAAATGTTTTTAATTACTACAAATTTACTGTACATAATGATGAGTATATATTAGTTGTAAGAAATTGCTAGTCATAAAAACACATTTAATTATCCACACTTGCCAGGCGTTGTGGCTCATGCCTGGAATCCCAGCATTCGGGAGGCTGAGGCAGGAGGATTGGTGTGAGTTTGAGACCAGCCTGGGCTATAAAAGTGAGCTCAAGGCCATCCTCAACTGCATAGCAAGACCCTGTCTCAAAAACACACACACAAAAAAAAGATGTTTTATTATCCACACTTTTCCACAAACCCATTTTTAATTTTCTAGCCTGAAGCTCATTTACTTAGAAGAACTTATGAAGTTTGGGCTAGGGAAATAACTGAGTAAAATAAGCGCTTGCCTCCTGGCAGGCACAGGGTCCTGAGTTCAATCCTCAGTACCAAAAAAAAAAAAGACAAGAAAACACTTATGAAGTTAATTATCATACATACATATGCATATTAAAAAGCCAACCAATACATGAAAGATTATATAAAACATGAGACTTAATTTTATTAAGTCAAGGTAAAATTTAGATGACACACTATCTATGCTGGATTGCAATAGTTTTTTTGTTTTGTTTTCTTTTTTGTTTTTTGTTTTTTTTCCTCTATGAACATGTACACATATGCTTTTTTATTTGTTTGTTTTACCATACTCTATTTTATTTCATTTTTGTCAGATACATGCCTCATGGGGAATTGGGATAGGCACAGAATATATTCCATGTTACTTTCCATCTATCCTCCCTGTTTTCCGTTTGTTTTGTTGAAAATTAATTATTTCCTGTTATCTATTTTTGGTGTTTTTTGTTGTAATTTTGACTTCTTATGTGAGGAAAACCATATAATATTGAATGGTTTTGTATCTGATGTCTTTTGCTTAATATTATTATCTCAAGATGAATCCATTTTCCAGGAAATAATTGAAGTTTATCCCTTGTAAGGCACAGTAATGTTATAAAACCACTTCATATAAAAACTATATGTTGTTTATCCATTTATCTATTGATGGATACAGAGTTCTTCCAAAATTTAACTACTATATATTGCACTGTTATAAATGTTTTTGCATGTACCAATGTCATATTATATCTTTGGTTTTGCAGGGAAGATAAAACTTAAGTATAGCTGAGATAAGTGGAGTTGCTAATTTTAGTGTTCTGAAGAATCACCCTCCCAATTTCTGTAAGCGTTGAACTAGTGTACCTTTCCACCTAACACAGAGAAGAATATCTCTTTTCCCACATCTTCACAAGAGTATATTAATATTTTATTTTTATGACAGCTATTCTTTCAGGAATAAAATAGAATCTCAGTATTTTTTTTTATTTTGCCTTTCTCTAATGACCAGTGATGTTGAGGTTTTTCATTTACTTATTAGCCATTGTCTATATATTTTAGCTCTCCATTTTTGGAATGGTTTTCCTTGGGGGGGGGTGGAATCTGCTTTTTTAGGTCTGCATAGTCTAGATATTAGTCCTCTGGGCAATTACCCGCAATGTTCTGTCATTATGAATACTGAATCATTCTTTAGTTGTACAGAACTCTTTTAATTTGATATGATCCCGTTTGATGCTACTTCATGTCACTTGTGCAATTGGTATTCAGTTTAGAAAATCCTTTCCTATGCGTGCTTCTTCAAGAATTTTACCCATTTGATCTTCTAGGTTAAGATTTTTTGTGTTACTATTTAGATCTTTGATTCATTATGTGTTAATTCAATACATGGTAAAAGACAGGGGTCTGGATTCAATCTACATACACATAGCCAACTTTCCCAGCACCGTTTGTTAGACAGGCTACTTTCTTCAAGTGCATGTTTGTCTGTTTGTTTGTTCCTTTGACAAAGATCAGATAGTTGATAGCTCCTGCATCCTCTATTTTACTTTCCTGATCCATGGAGACATTTCTGTCAGTGTCGTGATGCTTTTATCCTTCTAGCTTTGTAGTGGAACTTGAAATCTATGGTTCTGAGGCTTCCTGTTTCATTCCTATTGCCTAGAAACGCTTTCAATATTCTGGGTCTCTTCTCGTGTCATCTCTAGTTTTGTGAGGAATGCCACGGGTGTTTTGATTGGACTTTCATCAAATTTTTGTATCAGTTTTTGAAGTATGGCCCGTTTCACCATACTGTTTGTACCTACCCAGAAATAGTGCATATCTTTCCGTTTTCTGGTGTCATCTTCCTGTTTTTTTTTTTTTTTTTTTTTTTTTTTTTTTTTTTTTTTTTTTTTTTTTTTTTTCAGTATTCTACAGGTCTTTTGCTTTCTTGGTTAAGCAGATATATATATATCTTTTTTTATATACTCTAGGGAAGTATACACGCTTTCTTTCTCAGTTCATCATTAGAGGTCAAGGGATCCGGGTGGTCTGACAATTGTTGGTCAGCAAGTTACACCCAGTTGAACTGAAGCAGCATGGTGCTGGGTGTCTGTGGCCCACCAGAGGATTGTTGCCAGCAGCATAAGACGCAAAACTGAGAAGAGAAGAGCCCGATAGGGAGGTGCTGGTTCTCTTGAGTGGCTCTCCTGAAGAGCTTGCTATGCTGGCTTTCCTGATGAACTCGACTGTCCTCTTCATGGAAGAACCCTGAGATCTTGTTCTTGCTAAAAGTGGAGAGGTTTTCGGTGGAGCTCTGGTCCTTCGTTGGAGCATCGCTTCCTGGCTCCAGTGGGGAAAGATGGTACACTGTTCAGTGTCCCGGTGAAACTAGCTGTGCTGGCTTTCCTGATAGGAGCTTGGCTGTTTTCTCACCTCAGATGCTCAGGAGTTCGCCAGCAAAGGATGGCGGGGAGCTGTGGCTTTCAAGTTTGAAAAATAGTGGCATTAGTTTTTCTCTGAATTTCTTGTAGAATTCAGCAGTGAGGCTATCAGGGTCTGGGATTTTCTTTTTTTTTTTTTTTTTTTCAAGACTAGGGTTCAAACTCATGACCTTGCACTTGGCAGTCAGGCACTTGTGTCACAGAGCTATCTCCCCAGCCCCTAAAAAGGTCTGGGATTTTCTTTGTTAGTAAATTTTTAATTGTGTCTTCAATTTCATTAATTGATATTGGTCCATTTAGCATTTTAATTTTTATACGTTCTTTATTCAATTTTGGTAATTCATAGGTATCCATGAATTTATCTGTTTCTTCTACATTTTCCATCTTATCAGAATGCATGTTCTCAAATTGTACGTTTTTTGAGGCTTAAAGTTTTTCATCTGTTTAGTGAATATATCTCTGAGGAATTCCTACATTGTAATGGGTATGGAAAAGTGATCTTAAGTGCCTGTGTAAATGTGCACCTTTTCTAACATTGTATTTCTCTCATTTATTAGAGGGATTTTATATTTTACATTTTTAAATTTTATTTTCATTTTATGTATTTGGTACAGGCTTTCACTATACAGCTTGAGCTCATAGTGATCCTCCTGTTTTCACCTTCTCCAGCACTGGGATTACAGGCATGCGCAGCACGCCTGGACTCCTTTGCTATCTCAGAGTACACTGGGGTAGGGGCTGCAGCAGCATGCAGGACTGGAAGTCATACCCTGGTCCTGAACTACCCAAAGCAGGCGATTAATCTACTGAGCTATCTTGCCAACTCTAGGAGGATATTTATATATTTATAATTCACATTCTACATCTGGCTTAGCTATTGTTAATACTTTCTATTTCATGACTTATCTTTATGTTTTCAAATTATTGTTCTTTATGAAAAATCTTATTAATTATAAAATGATTTGTAATTCTTTTCCCCTATATATCTATTATATGTATGTCCCTGAAGTAATGTTGTGTCCCTCTAGGAAAGCAATAATGAAGGTAATAGATAAATGTACAAGATCAGATGCATTATTTTTTATTAACATCCATAATGAATCTGCAATTATATTTTACTAATTTTAACATGAATTAAGTCTATGTACAAATATGTATCATAAGTGCTCCATGACTATTTACTGAGTTAGTCTTCTCCTTCAAATTTGTCAAAATTTTGTTACATATTAAATAATCTCTACACATAAGCGTAATATTTTGTTGACATATACTTTACCTGTACTCCATCACATGTATTTTCATCACATGGATGTGTGAGCAGTTCTTTAGCATGTAAGGAAATTATTGCCTGAAGAGTCTTCATAATCTCCTTAAAATTAAGAGATGGTAAATCAAAGAACAAGGATTTTTTTTTAATCCCATCCTGTGTCCCTGGACAAGTTTCTTTATTTCTACATTACAATACAAATTTTTATGAGAATAAAATTATGTTTCTCAGAATATTTTCTGGATGAAGTAAAATAGTGAAAGTGAATCCTCCTTGTTACACAAAATAACAATTTATGAAGATGTAGATTTGATAATGTTTACTGCATTAAAAACATTGCTTGTGAGTCCAGACTGTGTGTCTTAGCTACACAGCACTGACGTATGTGCTCATAGGTTCTGTAATGCAGAATAAATGCCCTCAAGTTCATTTTCCTTCACAAAAATGGACTGTATATTTTCTGACAGTATTCATATTTAGTTATGAATATATGAGTGTTAGCCAAATAGGCAGAGGTAATAGTCTAACCAAAATAAACCTCTCTGACCTGTCTTCAATTTCTCAATCTGTTGGCCAGATATTAACACTCAGAATAAATTCTGAAGCCACGTATTAAAAACAGCGGAGCTCCATAGCATGACATTCTAAAAGGCCCGCGTGAGCTAGAAACTATATTCTCATACTCTATCCTGCTAACTAATATCAGAAACATCATGAAAGATAAATAAACATCAATGAAATCAATCTTTTATAATTCAATGTATTATCTAAATTAGAAAGTAAAATTGCATAATTACATACAAATTTATTTTTTCCACTTATACACTGGTGTAAGATTAACTGCACACATACTTTTGTAAAAAAACAAAAGATAAACAAAATATACATTAATTAATTATGCAAATGTGAGGTTTTCATTTATTACAGAGAATCAAACCAAGGACCTTGTTCTTGCCTGCCACTGAACTATATCCCTGATGGTAATGTTTTAAAGCATAACTATTTGTGTTGCAGAATTCATAGGATGTGTACCATGTTTTCAACTGACAAAATGTGTGAGTTAGGAATCATAAGCCATTCTTGTACCTTGAACCAACTGGATTCAGGTTTTATACATATTATTTATTTTTACTAAGTATTTTTATACCAATAAATGTATGCAACTAGAGGCTATATTTATAAGTGAAATAAATCAGAAACACATGGGTAAGCATAGTGCTGTCTCCCTAGTGTAAGAACTTGAAGTAGTAAATAAAATCTTAATGGTAAAATAGATATAGTAAAGCAGAATGAAGCCCAACACAAGCAATAAATAACTGATTAAGAGGAAGGAGAAAAGAAAGGAAAATAAAGGAAGGGGAAAGAACATTATGTAAACATATATATAAGATAGCAAAGATGACCACACTATTAATTTCTATTAGGTTTTTCAAAGATAACAGTTAATGTTTAGTTTTTACTTTGACTATATGCTATTAACTATACTATTAGGAATTTCACTGATGACAGCAATGTGAAATGCAACAAGGATGGTTGAATTCCTTTCATCTTGCTCTTTTAAATGTATAATATCTCTAATATCTCATCTATTACTTTCATATTCTCTTTCAAATAAATTTAAAAACTGAAAAGTGAAAGGACAAGGAAAAAATTAATGCTTATTGAAAGGAAGAGTTAACGTTTAATTGCTTGATCAATCTTGAATGCTTGTACCTGGTAATCTGAGTAGTAAATTGGATGATAGCAATATGTAATATAATAACTATTGTTAGTTTTCTATTCTTATTTTGAAATCCTGTACCATTTTTACTGTTCCATGTTGCTTTGTTTTTTACTTTCTTATTTGATTTTTATCTCTTTAAAAAAATACTAAATGTAAGTGAAGAATAAAACATAGTAATCAATCACTAGGAATTAAAGCATATAAGTTACTCATATTATTATTAATATATTGTAATATATACTAAATTAATATGTTTATATGGAATTCATGAATATTTATTTATTTATTTATTTTAATCATTTATTTATTTATTCATTCATTCATTCATTCATTTGGTACAGGGTCTTGACAGCAATTCAGACTCATAGTAATATTCCTGTCTTATCCTCCCCAGTATTGGGATTACAAGCGTGCACCACCATGCCCAGTTTTAGTGACCAGCTCAGCAAGAAGCCTGCATGGTATGCTGTACCAGTACTGGGGCTCTAAGCTGGGTCCTTGAGTTTGCCAGGCAGGTGCTTAGGCTGCCCAGCTATCTCCCCAGCCCTCATGAATATTTAATGATTGTCAGATATAATTTCTACAAAACGTATTTGTTTCTATATTTATTATAGTGTCTAAAATAATACATTGAAGCTCCAGCAAAAGAAAAAAAAATCAACGTACTAATGCTATCATTTTATTGTAATGAGGAAGAGAATTATTTTATTGATGAAATTAATAAAAAATAAAATTTATCATTAACAAATTTTAGACAAAATATATTTTGAAACCATTATCTCAGATCCAAGTATACTACTTTTTATTATAAACTATAAATTGTGTAATCAATTATAACTGAATATGTAAACACAAATATTTCCAAAAAAGCAAGACATTTTGATATCAAACCATTTACAAAAAAAAAAAAAAAAAAAAGCCGGGCGTGGTGGCGCACGCCTGTAATCCTAGCACTCAGGAGGCTGAGGCAGGAGGATTGGTGCGAGTTCGAGACCAGCCTGGGCTACAAAAGTGAGCTCAGGACCAGCCTAAACTGCATAGCGAGACCCTGTCTCAAAAAGACAAAAAAAAAAAAACATTTACAGGAAAATGAAATTTTATTATATGCGTTCAATCTCAAAAATTGGTTATCTGATATTTTATGTTAGAGCTTTATACTGGGGCTTTTTGGGACAAAAATGCATGTTGTTTACAGAAGCATTCATGTGAGAAACACAGAGGCTCAGAAAATATTCTGTACAGTTAAGAAAATACATATTTTCAAAAATGACTGCTTTCATTTTTTCTGATTTGTCTAATGGTTAACACTCGGAGTGAAGCCAAGTGTTTTAAAAGATTAAAGACAGTAGCATATTAGCTTGTGTCTCATGTATCATTTCCTACCTTTCTGCTAGTAAGAGGCATAAGTAATCAAAAAGAACATATAAGTAGCAGTGGAGAAGCCATTACATCTATTTCTTCAGCAGTACAATTGACAGAGGTGCTCATATCCCAGCAGCTGCTTGGAACTCTGTCAGAGATTAATCTGTTGAAGGATAGACTGTCTTTAATACATTGTTCTTTCATAATCTCTTAGATTTCTCTGATGTTACATTATATTGCAGCTCCTTCTTCAAAGGGATCCCAGTGCTTCACAGATGTTATATATTAATTATGAAACTCCAAGGTCATATCTAAAAGAATCATTTCCTCTGTTTTTGTAACAGAGTTGCCCTACACATGCAGCAGCCATAATGAAGTGTTCAGATGATGTCACATTCAACTTGTAGTCACACTTATTATGTGATCATATTAAATGTAGGGCAATAAGTAAGAGTGAAAAATAATCATAGAACTAAAACTTTACTTTTAATAACTTCCCCAGTCTAAATTAAATAATCAAAAATACTAACAGAAGAAAATTGCAAAATTACTTTGAGCAAGAATTAATTTAAAAAACATACATACTTAAATAATAATGTGAATCTTTTAAAATTAGTTCCTCCAAAAATATTTTTCTGTTAAACAGTATCTTATCATATAACCTAAGGTAGATTTATCTTAAATTAAGTTTTCTATAATTGACTGATTTGTTTTCAATGTAATTAGACCAGTTAAACTACACTGATGGTTCTTTCTGCCCTATATTATTATTTAAGTTAATCCTCTTTTAAAATGGTATATAGAAAAATACAGGACGTCTCCAACATGGCGGCTCCCCAAGATGTCCACGTCCGAATCTGTAACCAAGAGATTGTCAAATTCGACCTGGAGGTGAAGGCGCTCATCCAGGATATTCGAAACTGTTCGAGACCCTTAAGTGCACTTACAGAACTGAATACTAAAGTGAAAGAGAAGATTCAACAGTTACGACACAGAGTACAGGAGCTTAAGCAGTTGGCTAAGGAGCAAGACAAAGAATTGGAGAAACAGCTTCTACTCCAGGAAGTGGAAAATCCCAAAAAACAGATGCTCAGCAACCAGACCTCGTGGAGGAAAGCCAATCTCACTTGCAAAATTGCAATTGACAATCTAGAGAAAACAGAGCTTCTCCAGGGAAGAGACCCCTTAAGACAAAGGAAAACCACCAAAGAGAGCCTGGCTCAGACATCCAGTGCCATAACAGAGAGCCTCATGGGGATCAGCAGGATGATTTCACAACAGGTTCAGCAGAGTGAAGAGGCCATGCACTCTCTAGTCAACTCTTCACGAACTATCTTGGATGCAAATGAAGAATTTAAGTCCATGCTGGGTACCATCCAGCTGGGCTGGAAGCTCATCACGAAGTATAACCGCCGAGAGCTGACGGACAAGCTTCTTATCTTCCTGGCTCTGGCACTTTTTCTTGCTACTGTCCTCTATATTGTGAAAAAGCGCCTCTTTCCATTTTTGTAACATCTGAGAGCTGTCACCTTTGGCCTCATCAGTCCTGTTTTCTGATCCATTTAGAATCCATACCCTAGCCAGGCTGCCAAGCTGAGCCACACCCTTCATGTGGACTTCAACTGCTTAGCAAGTCAGAGGGAAACACAGCGCCCCAGTCTTCTGTAAGTGGATATCTTGCAGAGTACAAGCAGAGCCATGGGAGACAAAGACTCCTGCAGGATGCAGGTACTCTAAAGTCACTGGGGGTTGCTGCTGCTTGGAGTACTTGGAATCCAGCTCCTGAGTTTCGTTGCTCCTCTGTCCCTCATACAGAGGCTTACATGCCAGGTGTTGTGGAGGGAAGAGAGAAGAGATGGGAAGAAGGAAGAGGTCATGGTTATTCCTTGAATAAACTTGACTTTATTTAATAGAATAAAATATGTTTAGTTTCACAAGACACTGCTCTGGGAATTCATGTCTCTTTTCTGATTTCAAAGACACAAGCGTAGTTTGTTATTTATTCAGCCACCTTGTGTCCTAAATACTCCTGAACATTATGTACTAGTAAACCAGACATTGTTCTTCTGTCAAGCAGCAACAAAAATAAGACCTCACAGGGGGCAGGGAGATAGCTCGTGGCACAAGTGTCTGCCTGGCAAGTGCAAAGCCGTGAGTTCGAACCCTGGTCCCGCAATAAATAAATAAATAAATAAATAAATAAATAAGACCTCACAACTTGTAGGAAAGGCAGTGCAAATAGCCTTCCATTGAGGTGTCCCACCTCAGCTTCTGCAAATGCCAGGGTAGAGATTTTACTCCTCTTTGATAGTGTCTTGGTGGCTTCTCTGTGTGTGCAGGAACCAAGGCACTGGCTGATATCTTTTTCTCTGAGGTCTAGGCTATGTCTAACCAAGGGGAGAGAAGCCAGTGAAAAGGTGAGGGGCTAAGTTCTATCAAGCCAAGGTATCCCCTCCCCCCTACTCACACACACACACACACATACCACCACACACATATTATGGCCTCAAAGGAGGGTTATATGGGAAAGTGGAAGGGATGAGGACTTTAAGGCTTGACTTGATTTCGAGTTTTGGCTGTATTACTATTAACAAGCCACATGACCATGTGCTAGTTACTGCCTGCCACTATGCCTCAACTTCCTTATCTACAAAGTGGCGGTGGTAGTCTAGAGTCAATTTGAAAATAAAAGAGAATGTAAAGTACCAGATGTAGTATCCTTATTGATGGCCTACGATGGGCTTCCCAAAGGCTGCCATTCTGAAAGACTGGATAGGGGATTCACCTAGCAGTTAGCCCAGGTAGTACTTCCAGAAAAGCTGGCCAGGCAGAGGCAGGGTTTTTTTTTTTTTTTTTTTTTTTTTTTTGTAGCGGGGAGGTAGGGTTATACCAGGAATTAAATCTGGGGCCTTGACATTAAGCTGTATCTCCAGCACTTTTATTTATTTTTTGATTTTTGAGTCAGGATTTTGCTATGTAGTTCAGGTAGTTCTTGAACTCACTGAGTAGCTCAGACTGACCTCAAACTTGAGATGATCCTCTGCTTCATCCTCCTGAGTGTTGGGATTACAGATGTGTGGCACCAGGCTGAGTTTAGTTTTGTTTTTCTTTGACACTGGGTCTCACTATGAAATTTAGGCTGATCTTTAACTCACAACAGTCCTCCTACCTTAGTCTCTTAAGTGTTCATCGGTGCACAATGCTGCACCAGACAGGCAGAGGTAATTCTGTTTAGATGAGTCTGAGCAGAGGTGTCCAGTTAGTGCCTTATCATCCTGAGACCAAGTTATAAGAGACTGGCTGTATACTAGCTTATTCAGATCAGCTTAATGAAGAGGTTCTCAGATAGAGTTGATTTCCATCACAATATTCAACGTAGTAGTCCACCTTCACGGGTTATGTTCCAAGATCCCCCCAGTAGATGCCTGAACCTTATTGTGGGACCACTTAGATTGCTTCAAAACTCAAGGACTTCTAAGGACACCTGAGGATGTGACCCCACTTGATTAGTGCAGGTGCACAGTGGTGGATTGCAGTTCTGTAATCATGACTCAGCACAGGTATACAGGCATGTGCTGGTTACAGCACTGTGTAAGAATGCAAATATGAAATGACAACCTCTATAAGGATTATACAATAAAGATGCAGGCGGCTCTGGCTCTGGCTCTGGCTCTGAAAAAAAAAAAGAAAGAAAAATACATATATACATCTGTCATGTACAGGGAAAATACGATGTAAAATTATATTCATTACAAATATACAATGATATATTACAGATGAAGATATTCAGAATCAAGTGGTTAAACTGAGTTTTCCAATTTTCCCAATAAGTAAATTAGCTGTAATGTGAATCAATACACCACTACTTGCCTTATTTAATTAATTTCTGTTACCCAGTGAAAGTCTCACATAGCTTTAAGTTTGGGGAAGAAAGCTAGAAACTTAAATCCAGTTTTCTTATAATCAGTGGATATGAATGAGGTGGCTATTCCTTCTGATCAGCACTGTTGTCCAACTGTAGTAGCTCTGCAGCTGCACTGAACTTAATTGAAGAACAAAATCATGTGCTTTTAACAAAACACAGAGAATAATCAAACAAAACAATAGTGGCTTTCACTCTGTGTCTGAATGCTTTCCTCAAGCAACCCTAACCCAAAGGTTGCTCGTATGCAATCAACCCTATGAGAAAATTCTGCTTCGCAAATGACACTCTCTAAGATACTCAAAACCTGGCTTCAGGTTTTGTAATTCAGTGGTCCCAGGAGACATATGTAAATTAGCCTACATATTCTATTGCATTGTTATCCTACCTGTTATTAGTTTGTTATCTCTTCCAGGTTGTCAATAAATAATTTCATTAAATTGCCAAGTAGCACACTTAAAATTGTCATATATTTTGGAGTTGATATATGTGTATACCCTAATTCAGTGAGCACTGTGAAAAGGATTCAAATAAATGTCAGATTTTTATTGGTGTTGCAGGAACCTGCTTAAGCATTTTACTCAAGATTTCATTAAACTTGTATATAGAATTAAAGGGCAATGTACAAATTTAATGCCCTGCTCTCATATTGATTTCTAATTTTATTTAAGAATATTAAATAGTTTATCTTCATATAAATTCAATTTATGAGCATATCTAATCTGTTCTTATTTATTTATTTTTATTTTTATTTTATTTTTTTGGGGGGGGACCAGGGTTTGAACTCACGACCTTGCACTTGCCCAGCAGGCACTTGTGCCTCGGAGCTATCTCCCGAGCCCCTCTAATCTGTTTTTAGAGAGACAATGTTTTGAGGATAATGTTTTTTCTTTATAAATATCTTCCTAAGGAAAAAAAAAAAAATCTTCCTAAGCTCAAAATTTATTAGTTTAATACAAACCAAAAGTAAAATGATGAAGCCGGGCGTGGTGGCTCATGCCTGTAATCCCAGCACTCGGGAGGCTGAGGCAGGAGGATCGGTGCGAGTTCGAGACCAGCCTGGGCTACAAAAGTGAGCTCAAGGCCAGCCTGAACTGCATAGCGAGACCCTGTCTCAAAAAGACAAAAATAAATAAATAAATAAATAAATAAATAAATAAATAAATAAATA
Source organism: Myocastor coypus (assembly GCA_004027025.1). NCBI lineage: Eukaryota > Metazoa > Chordata > Mammalia > Rodentia > Myocastoridae > Myocastor > Myocastor coypus. The sequence continues at coordinate 23,485 of PVJA010031566.1, forward strand.
AAATAAAATAAAATGATGAGGGAGCTGTGTTCTAATGCCATTCACTAACTTTAGGACAATAAGAAAAGAAGACTCTCTGGACCTCTAATACATTCTTTAAAAATATGGGATTGATGAGATGATATTAATGACTATGCATCAATCAGATATTTATCTCTTGAGTCTATCAAACACTGCACAGAGTACATCATTAATTGCATGAGACATTTGTGAGGCATTCCCAGGAGAAACACACATTTTTTATTGATGAGAAGACAGCATATGTGTAGGAAAAGCAGCACACCTGGATTGAATGCATTTTTATTCTCCATCGATCATAACTTGAGTCACTGTAAAAGGAGGACACATGGCAATTTAACTCATAGAGATCTCCTGTGGGAAGAGTAAGATTACTTTTATATTGTCAATCATAAGGGTGTAAACTTGTTTTGGGTTAAAAGAATTTGGATTATTTTAAATAATGTGGGCTCTTTGAACTTCCTGTTCCAGCCCAGACCCAAACTGCACCACTGGGAGCCAAGCCCGCCTTCCCCTTCCCCGCTCCTCCCCCCTTGCCGTTTTATTTTTTTAAACCCCTCCAGCCCAGATTCCAGCACCAAATCCATCAAATATCTTGTTTGGCAACCGATCTGGTCCACGAGCCTACCAGGACTACCCTATCCCAAAGCTCCACCTCCACCTACAGACCACATCCGCCAGGATTCACAGAAGCTAGCAGCCAGAGCTTCAACACAGAGTCAGGAACCTCTGTAGAGGAACGAGCTTGGAGTCTTCAGACCAAACGCCCATAGACACAGCATAACGGCACCAAAGTGCAGAGGTCGCTTCCATACAAAATGATAACAATAAGGAGTAGAAGGCAATCTCAGGACCCGTGCCCACACAAACCAAATACAGAAGACACTATCATGGATGAAAATGAGAATTATACAGATGAAAACTCTGAATTGGTAGCATCTGAGGCAGACACACAAGTGCAGAAACTTATAGAGCAACTGAGATCAGAGATAACATCTGAAGTAAAAAAAAGAAATACATGAAGTGGAAAAACGGCTGGAAAAACGTATAGAGGACATCAGAGCAGAAACAATAGCTAAAGTTGACAAAGACATGCCTAAATCAATAGCATCCCAAGTAGGGGAACAACTACACAAAAGTAGAAAGGAGAACAGAACAGAAATAATCTCTGTATTAGAGAGAGAAAGGATAACCATAATGACAGACTTCAATACTATTAAAGAAGACATCGATAAAAAATTAGAGGAGAATAGAAAAATGATGGACTCC
>PVJA010031567.1:0-24799 GCA_004027025.1 Myocastor coypus
AAAAAAAAAAAAAAAAAAAAAAAAAAAAACGAGGGTTCTGAAATAAGAAAAAAATAATAATAAATAAAATAAAAAATTCTTAAAAAAAAATTGTTAACTGCTACTTTAGGAGCCGGGCGTGGTGGCTCACGCCTGTAATCCCAGCACTCGGGAGGCTGAGGCAGGAGGATTGGTGCGAGTTCGAGACCAGCCTGGGCTACAAAAGTGAGCTCAAGGCCAGCCTCAACTGCATAGCGAGACCCTGTCTCAAAAAGACAAAAAAAATAAATAAATAAAATAAAATAAAATAACAGAATAATTTTCAAATTTGTAAAAAGGACTTATGGTTATAATAAAGCTGAGAAAGCAATCTAATACAGGTGTACAATATATAATTAAGAATAATCACTGTCTCAAAATCTTACCTAAAGGTTAGGGCTATAGCTCAGTAGCATAGCACCTGTCTGCCAAGTGAAAGGTTGTGAATTTGATTTCTGATACCAAAATAAAATAAAATTGTAGCTAAATATTCAAAATTATCTATTTTCTACCTTTGGAAATTAAATATATGGTTTCCATGTATAGGATCTGAAGAAAAATAATACAAAATTTAAAGACTACCATAGATCCTTGTAAGTCACTGTGGAATTAGCTATTAGTTCCCTTCTAGAGGAAGGGAATTCGTCTGGTCACAACTGTCCTTCCTCTCTCACCTCCTTTTCTCTACCCACAATATTCAAATATAAGGTGTCATCTTTTTGTAGACTCTCTCTAAGCAAGAACTGGAAACTGGCTCCTGATCCAGCCTGACATACTAAAGAACCCCTCTCACAATTATAACAATTTAAACATAGAGCTCTGACCAAGTCTATCTAAAATGACATTATTTGAAATAAAGTTAACAGTAATAAACCTTTAAATAAGCTCTAGTCTTCTCATCTACCAACTGAACATTACAAAACAGATATGGACTTGATATGAAACCTGAAAGGAAATATACTATAGAACCAAAGGTACCCCTATGCTACTTGAAAACCTTTCTGATTCAAAAATACTAAATTACTACTGTGTTTTACATTATGGATACATAAAACAGTAAAATAGGTCTTTGCCATTAAGATGCTTTGAAAGCACAGCATTCTGTGGGAAGCTGAAAAAAAAAAAAAAAAAAAAAAAAGAAATGTGAAGAACTGGAAGTTCAAAGGCCAGCTGGGATACATTTAATGAAACCTTGTCTCAAAATGAAACTGGGGCTGTGAATAAAACAAATGCCCCAGGTTCCATGCCAAAGCTCAGCTCAGCTCAGCTCAGCTCAGCTCAGCTAAAGCAAAAGCAAAGTAAAGCAAAGCAAAGCAAAGCAAACACAACACAACACAACACAACACAACACAACACATGGTCTCAACTCAGTGTGTGCATACATACATCTGATATGAAGTATTGGAGAGAAGACCATACAGAGATCATTACAATGCAGTGTCCTGGTTACTGCCAGAACACAAAGGATGGGAACTGGACTCCTGGAGAGGGACACAAGTTTCCTGGGTATCACTGAAGACAGGAAAATTATCAAGTAAACTGTGCAATTAAGTCATGGTATGTGTATCAACAGTAACTCTTCTGACAGCAACCACTAAAGAACAGGAGCCATGGCCCTCTGCTATCCTATGGCCGTGAGCCTCAACAAGGGCCACAAGGTGACAAAGAATGTGAGCAAACTGAGGCACAGCCACCATCACAAGCACCTGACCAAACACACCAAACTCATATGGGACGTGTTCCAGGAGGTGTGCAGCTTTGCCCCCTACAAGCAGTGTACTATGGAACTGCTCAAGGTCTAAGGACAAACGTGCCCTTAAGTTCATCAAGAAAAGGGTGGGGTCACATATCTGTGCCAAGAGAAGCTGAGCAACGTGCTGGTGACCATGAGGAAGGCAGCTGCCAACAAGGACTGAGCCCCTCTGGAATAAACCTTTCAGAAAAAATAAAAAAAAGACAACTCTTTTGACAATGGTTTGTGAAGGAAGTAAGACTTCAGCTAAACTGTGAAGGCAAGAATTGTGAGGTTACAAAATGTCAGCAAAATAGCAAACTAGGAAAATTAAAAAATAAATGAATAAAAAGCCTAGGATATAGATTTCTGTCAGACTCAGGCTAGCAACTATAAGGTCCTAGTTCAATTCCCAGGAGGAAAATAAAAGAATAAGAAGATGACAACTAAGAGGAAAATCCCCCCAAACTGACAAATCTACTTCAAGTAGGAAAAACCTTGAAAGTCACACTAAAAAATGCTGAAAGACAAAGAGAGAAGCACTTGTCAACATTAAGGTTACCAGTATATTTCTCAGGATTATCAGTGGGATCCTCTGCAGAAAACCAGAAGGCATTAGGATGTGATGTAATTATAGTACTGAACAGGAAAAAAGTGTCAATGAAAAATTTTGTACTTAAAAAAACTGTCCTTCAAAAACAAAAAACTAAAATATTCCCAGATAAATCTGTAGAACCTCATTACTATTAGGTGTGTCTGTCTGACAGAAATGCTAATGGGAGTTCTTTAAGTTGACATGAAAGTATGTTAGAGGTTGGCAAGACAGATCAGCAGTCTAAAGCGCTTGCTTCATTCAAGCCAGAACCCAGGCCCAGTGTGTGAGTGGGACTGCCCAAGGCCTGCCAGAAACTCATTCAACCCATCACCCAGGCCTGCATGTGAGTGGAACTTCATCCATCAAACACACCTGGCGTGGAACCCTGTGCGAGAACTCCCTGCAGAGAGGCTAGAGGCAAGACCCATCCAGCTGGCCCAGGAGCAATCTTGCCAGAGTGGCCCAGTAGGGTTCACCTCCAAGTGTTGCAGCAGGAAGAAGTGGAGCTCAGTAGCCATACCCCAGTTACTCCCACCTGGACAAGTTTGAATTTGGTAGATCCAGACCTGGTGTTAAGGTAAGAACTCAACCAAAGGTCAGAAGACAGTGTTATGCAAAATGACAAAAAGAAGTAAGAAGCATTCTCAGGCCCTGAGTCTACCCAGAACAAATGCAGGAGATAATAGCATAGAACAGTGGTTCTCAACCTTTCTAATGCCGTGACCCCGCAATACAGTTCCTCATGTTGCAATGACCCCAAACCAAAAAATAATTTTGGTGGCTACTGCAAAACTGTAATTTTGCTACAGTTATGATTCAGAAGGTAAATACCTGATATGCATTATGTATTCATTCTCATTGCTATAAATCAAACGTAACTTAAACAGTGATTAATCACAAAAACAATATTTAATTATATGTTGAGAAATGTTCATTATTAATTCCAATAAATAACATTTCACCATGGCATAGCATGGGTTTAAATATGTATTTTCCGATGGCTTTAGGCAACCCTGTGTTTTGGTCATTAGAACCCCACTGGGGTTGTGATCCACAGGTTGAGAACCACTGGCATAGAAGAAATTTGAAATTACACACTTGAAATCTCTGAAATAATAGCATCCAAAGTAAACAAACAACTGCAGAAAGGTATAGAGGAAATCAGACCAGAAATAATTTCTGAAGTAAAAAAGAAATAACTATAATGAAACAAATACTAAGTGCTTCTAAAGAAGACACTGATTAAAAAAAAAATAGAGAACAGAAAAATGATGGAATCACATAGAATGTACGAGGCAAATTCAAAGCGCTATACAGGAAATTGAAACCTCAACCACATACTGCCAAAACTGTTTCAATGAAAGTGAAAATAGACTTTCAGATCTTGAAGACAGCACTGCAGCTAGTGAAAAAGAAAAGATCTCTTAAAAACAACTAGAATGCTGGAAAAAAGTAATTCAACATCTCCAAGTCAATGCAAATAAGAACAACGTAAGATTAGTAGATATCAATGAGAAAGGAGTCAACACAAATGATATAAAAAGAATACGGACATAAGTAATAGAAAACTTCCCAAATATGGGGAAATAATCTGACATTCACATAACTGAAGCATATAGAACTCCAAATAGCATCAACCCAATTAAAATCACACCCGGACATATAATAAGCAAGATCCCAGAAATTCAGCCCAGGAACAGCATATTAAAGCTGCTCGAAAAAAAGAAAATAGATCACACTTAAAGGAAATCCCATCAGAATAACGGCAGATTTCTCTTAACAACCCATCAAGTCACGAAGAGCATGGAGCAAAGTACTACAAGTCTTGCAAAAAAACAAATTTCAACCCAGATTGATATATCCTGCCTCTCTTTCAAGTATAATACACAAGTGAAATACTTCCAGGACAAAGAACAACTGAAGAATTTTATGATAATAAAGCCAACACTACACAGATTACTAAAAGGTATTCTACAGAAGGATCAAAATGACTACAACTCCATGAATGAGAAGGAAAAGAACCCACCAAGTAGGGCAAAGAAACACTGGAGAAAAAGATAAACAACAGTAGTCTTTCAATTATTCTTTTGTATACAGCAGCAAAATATTTCCATCAGTATATTCTACAAGTGGACTTCTCCTATACCTTATGGATCATGATTCTGTCGAGGTCTACACGGTGGATATCAAGGAAATAGCAATAGCTAATTTCCACAAGAGATACCTGGCTACCAGTAAGTGTCATGGACACCGTCCATGTCCACAACATACTAGAACTTTGTGTGATATGCTATCCCCAAACTGTTAGAAGTGCTGGTCATACTTGCCATTCCAGTCATCATGTTATGTTTTATTCTTAGTAATTCTTTACTACCATGAAAACTTTTTTAGTTGATATTTTTGTATATATTAACCTATTTGAATACTATGTGAGTGCTCTAACTTGATCACAGATTTGTACATATGATACACAATGTTCTGACCTCTTAATTGGACTCATGATTTAATTTTAATTTTGGAATATCGTTTCGAAATATTTAATTTTTAATTTTCTGAATATTGTTTATTTTATTTATACTGTATCTTTGTTTTTGTTTTGTTTTTTGCGGGATCGGGTTTCAAACTCATGACCTTGCACTTGCCAGTCAGGCACTTGTGCCACAGAGCTATCTCCCCAGCCCTTTATATTGTATCTTTGTCTTATAATCTACTTATAAGTGAAATGAACCAGACCCCAATGTGTAAATATCATACAGTCTCCCTAGTGCAAGAACTCAAAAGAAGAAATAAAAACAGAAGAGTGTAATACAGTTAAATCGAAAGCAAGAACTTAACAATTAAACAACGAAGAGAAAGCAAGGAGAAAAGTTAGGAAAACATAGCAGGGGCAAAACCATGTATTTATACACACAAGATGCTTAAGACAATGGTCCTAAAAATCTCCAACAGGTTTTTGAAACTAACAGTTAATTGATAGAAATTTACCCTGACTAACTATGCATACTAATATATGTGAACTAAACAACTACACTGAGGATAGTAATGTGTAATAATACCTAAAGCCATGTTTGGAATACCTATCATTCTGGTCTTCTAAATGCAGAGGAAAGGGATCAATGATGTGCCTAAGGACAGTCACCTAGGGAGAAAACATTCTCTCAGGTTCTCACAGAGAGCAAATCGTTAAGCAAGCGCCATGACTCATCCAGATGGCTGACATTGACAAAGGATCTATAAAACGCTGTACAAGGTTTCAGGGTAAATCCTATGAGGATCTGACTGATCTTGTCTGATACAAAAGTTACATTTTTGTTATACAGATCTTCCTTTATCTTAGTCTTAACCATCCAGTAGAAAAGTCTAACTGCAAGGTACAAAAAGTAAAGCCATATTAATATGTTGAGCTGTAAAAGGCTCAAGCCAACAGCTTTCGACATTGCCAGTTTTGCTGATAACCCACTAATACCAGTGGTTCTCAACCTGTGGTTCGCGACCCTGGCAGAGGTTGAACGAACAAAACACAGGGGTCGTCTAAAGCCATTCTGAATCATAACTGTAGCAAAATTACAGTTTTGAAATTGCTACCAAAATTATTTTTTGGCTTGGGGTCACCGCAACATGAGGAACTGTATTGCAGGGTCACAGCATTAGAAAGGTTGAGAACCACTGCAACTATTATGGAATATTGGGCTATATATGCAGCTACTTTCTCTGAGTTCAATGAGAAGAAAGATTTTTACTAATCATGTTTAGAAAAGATATGATGTCTGCATCTAACCTGTTTTGAAACTGTCTCATTGTTCCTTCTCATTAAAATTAATAAAATTTTTAAAAAGACATGGTATATTTTCTCCTAGAATTAGAAACTTTAAAAAACGTACTTCCATTTTCTATTAACTTTGTTACTTCTTGTCTTTCTCACACACACACACACACACAATATGTATATAACCTGACATAAGACTGATACTGTTTCGTAGAAAATTTCAATGACCTTTTAAAAGGGTTCATCTAATATAATTATATTTTATATAATCCTGCATAACTACCATTTTGAGAGCTCTTTATTCTTAATCCAGGACCACACAGCAACTTCTCTTGCCTATTGGATTATTATTTTCTATATACTATGTCTGGAGATATCAGAATATTTTGAGTTTGTATAACTGGAAAATATCTTACTTTTAGTTTTCAAAGGTATGTTTGCTAAGTATAAAATTGAATGAGGACGGATTTTTTTTTTCTTTCAGTCTTTTGAATTAATCAGTCTAGTTTCTTACCATTTGCTCTTTTTTTTTCTAATGTAGAATAAGATGCTATTTAATTTTGCTCCTCCATAGCTAATATTTTTCTTATGTATATGCTTTAATGATTTTCTCCTTTACAATTAACTTTGGACAACTTCATTTTTGTGTATCTTGATATGATTTTATTCATATTTCTTGTAAAAAAGCTTCATTTTTCTTGGAAATGTGGTACTATAATTTCAACTAAATTGAGAAATTTTAAATCTTTAAATATTTATTGCCTACTCCTTTCTACTTTGAGAATTCTAATTGAATATAAGTTTCTTGATTTTGGCACAGGGTGAACTATTGTATGATTGATCTGTAATTTCTTTCCTTCTTTTTTAGACAATTTTTATTATGTTCATTTAAGTTTGTAAATAATTTATTTACAATGTGCAATCTATTATTAATCTCATCCTATATACTCATTTCAGAAATATTTCTCTAAAATTTACTTTGCCTGTATCTTTTTTTCCAGAACTGGGGACTGAACTCAAGCCCTTATGCTTGCCAGGCAAACATTTATTCTACTGAGCTAATTCCCAAGCCCCATACTTTGCCTATATCTTATCTTTCACATTTCAATATTTGTCTGCTGGGAGCAGAGGGAAGCTAGGAAATTGATCAAGTGTGTGTAGGTGGGACTGGGCTTTCCTGCCTGGAGCAGAAAGCTACCCCAGTGCTGAGAAAAACATCCTGTCTGGTTCAGGACAGCTATTGGTTGCTGGGTAGCCTGTGTTATGGGATGCAAACTTTTAACAAGTATCATATGTGTGTGCATTGAGTTAGTCTTGCCCATCAGGCAAACTGGCCACCACCTAGCCCAACTTTTTGCCTTTGTCTATTTTTCCTTATTCCTATGGTAGTGTCTCCCCAGGGTTGAACCATTCACAGTAAAATCAACAGATCCCTACATTTATGGATCCCTACATTTGTCTACAATTTTTAATGTGTTATATAATTGTTAATTTTCAATAAATTTAATGAAACAAAAAACTACCTGCTTAGGTAGGTGCAGAGGACCACAGTTCGGTCTCTGGCACAACATGCCAGGTCAGCCCTACCCTCTGAGCAGGACGAGCTGGCTAAAAAAAAAAAAGAGGATGTTAAATTTAAAGCCAAGGGTGAAAGGAAGATAAAGACTTCAAGTCAATGTAAATACACAGGCAAACATAAAAACCAATAGTATTATAAATTTGTACACTTTTTACTTTCTGAAGGAGTTAAAGAATAAACATGCTGGCGATATAGCTTAGCAGCAAAGTGGGAAGGAAGCATGAAGTGCTGAGTTCAATTCCCAGTACCAAAAAAAGAAAAAAAGGACAAATGCATAAAAAGTAATTATAAACCTATGTTAGTGGATACATGATGAATAAAGTAATTTGTGACATCAATAACCTAAAAGGCAGAGGATGGGGAGCTCTACAGGATCAGAATTTTATGACAATAATTAATATCCATTACAACTCAATTACTTATTTTGGCTATCATAACTTTATGATAGCCCACCCTATTTGCCAGACATAGCATGTACTTTCTCTGCTCACTCCTTTTTCTGTTTACTCAGTCTATGTTTGATCTGCAGAGCCAGTTTCTCTTTCACTTCATTTTTGCTCTCTTGAATAAATTCTGCCACTATTATTTTATAAAATTTTTTATGATTATAAAAGTTCTGGAGACTGACATTGATGACAATTACACAATAGTGATTAAAATTAATGTTACTTCAAATATGCACCTAAATAGTTAAAATGGTAAAATTTACATCATACATACATATTTTATCACAATAAAAGATTTCTGAAAAAGAAAGGCCCAGAAGTGAAAAACTTCTATATAGATAAATTCATCTGGGGTGAAGAGTTCATGTGTGATAAATCAAGCTGGAATAATAAAGATAAAATTATAAAAGAATTTCAGCATTAGACAATGCCATGTAGACATTCAACAAACAAATGCTATCTCTGCAGACATCTCTGAGCCATGCTGGGTTTTGTGGTTTTTTAAAACTCTGAAAGGCATTATTTAGCAACACAGTTCTCTTCTGGCTTTTCCAGGAAAAGAGAAGGCAGATGCTCTTGCTGTTGAGTAAGCTGATGACAGCTGCTACGAAATCCAATACCCTGATTGCTTATCTTGGGAACTGTCAGGAGCCTTGAGCTAGGTTAGAGTAGTAACTACCCACAACTAATGACAAAGTCTGAGCTTTTTACTTACATCAGGCTGAAAGTTAGACAGCTTTTTTGCTCTAAAAATTTACAAAGTTGATAATCAAAATTTAGGAACAAAGGGCTAGGGAGATAGCTCAGATCCCGAGTTCAACCCCCAGCACCAAAAAATAGTAAATTAAAAAACAAAAAGTTGGGCAGGTGGCCGGGCATGGTGGCACACACCTGTAATCCCAGCACTCGGGAGGCTGAGGCAGGAGGATCAATGCGAGTTCGAGACCAGCCTGGGCTACAAAAGTGACCTCAAGGCCAGCCTCAACTGCATAGCGAGACCCTGTCTCAGAAAAAAAAAAAAAGTTGGGCAGGTGAGATAGCTCACTGGACTAAGCACTTGTTTAGGCAAGCGCAGGGACCAGGGTTCAATCCCCAACACCACATGTGCCAGATCTGTCTCTGGGTGGGTGCATTAAGCTGACCACCAAGTCCTGGCATGGTGGCCCACACCTGTAATCCCAATGCTGGAGAGGTTAAAAACAGAAGGATCACTACAAGTCTGAGCTGTTATACTGAGACCCTGTACCAAAAACATTTTAAAGAAGAAGTCTGAAGATAAAATCAATGATTATTACCTTGTATTTAAAAGCTGGCTTAATTACATTGCTTTCTATATGACTATATATTACTTCATTCTGTCAACAAATATTTATTGACTATTTACCATATGCCAAATAAGATTAAAGCTGGACCTTTATTTACAATTTTCTAGGGAAAAGTTACTAATTATAAAATTTTACAAGTGCTGAAAATAATTTGGAAGAATTTTAAGGACATATATATAGTATTATGTGAACTGTATCTCTTAGTTTTGAGAGGCTGGATATCTTTGTTTTGTTGTTTTTGAGACAGTCTCACTGCAGCCCAGGCTGACCTTGAACTCATATAGCCCAAATTAAGTCTCAAACTGCCTCAGCCTTTCGAGTGCTGAGATGATAGGTGCGTACTATGATGCCCAGCTTCGAGGCTGGCTGGCTTAATAAGCTATATTTTTTAAAAGTCTGGCAGAGAATGTATTCATAAACAAAAATCTTTGAAAATACAGCATAACTACAATCAAAAACATAATAAATTTTAGGGTAGGGTATATAACCAAAGCATCCCTTAGCATCAAGACCCAAAATTAGATGATTCATTTTTCAAAGGAGAAGCAGCTTATTTTGAAAATCTAAAATAATTCATTTACTATACTTAGCCAGTGGGACAAAATGAGATGCAAAAAAAAAAAAAAAAAATAGAGGAAATATAAATGTAGCCTCACTTTTTTCAGTTATAAAATAGAGATAATTAAACTAGATGGGTAGGATTATATTAACCTAGAAAGACCCTAACACAATGCCTGGCACATAATAACTACTAAATGAATTTCAGACATAATTTTACATTTCTTGATAGCTGTTTGTTTGCCAATGACAGAATATAACACATCTTTAAAATTTAACACCCCCTCAAAAAATTTATCACTCAATATCCCCTTAATAAGTTACCCTGCCTTGAGAGTAAGAAACAGGACAAAAAGCCATAGGCTTGACAGACTACAATTTTGTACATCCTTGGATTTCCAAATGTCTGCTTATATCACATTCTATGGAGAGTTATTAGAGTATCAATGATTGTCAGAAAACATAACTCCAGGCTAAGTCAAAGATGTTTGATATTCAGAAAGCCAGTGATGATAAGCTCAATTACCTATGTTATAGAGTAATAGTACCACGAAGCTTTTCTGCTGGAGGGTTGAGAGTGTAAATTAACAGACCAAAAATTGGAGAAAAAGAAGGGCTATGAAAATAGCCAATATTTTGGCTCTAGCCCTTCAAGGTCAGTAAGGACTCAGGACATAAGAGAACATGTGCTGTAATACCCTATAATTCAGAGGTGTCTCAAATTTTCTGGTCAAGGAGATTATGGGATCTCAGAGGAAAGGGATAAATGAACTATAGTGTGTCTAAAGAGAGTCACTCAGAGAAAAATATTCTCTCAGGCTTTCACAGAAAGCAAACTGGCCAAGCAATGGCCGTGACTCGACCTGAAGGCTGACACTGACAACAGTTCTACAAAGCACTATATATGGTTCCAAAGTTAATCCTGTGGGGATTTGACCTTGGAAGACACAAAAAATGAATGTTTTGTTATACAGTTCTTGCTTTGACTTGCCCTTGATCACCCAGCAAAAAAGCTTAATTACATGGCATGAAACGCAGAGCTAGATTGGTTAGATAAGCTGTAGGAAGATTGGATCAAGAGCCTCCAAAGTTGCAAGTTTCACTGGTGGCCCACTGCAATTATGGAACATTGAACATCTGCTTCCTTTTAACTCAAAGAGAAGATTTTTTTCTTTCTTTTTTTGCTTTTTTTCTTTCTTTTTTTTTTTTTTCTTTCCTTAGCAACATCAATAAGAAGGTGGGTCATGCCCACACACTGTGTGCTCTGTATAACTATTGTGAGGACAATGTGCAGTGTGTCAATTGTTAAAAAAAAGGGAAGAAGGGGGAAAAAACAAGGAAGAAAAAAGAAATTAATGTTTATTGAAAGTGCTAATGTTGGGGCTGGGGAGATAGCTCCGAGGCACAAGTGCCTGCTGGGCAATTGCAAGGTCGTGAGTTTGAACCCCAGTCCCACAAAAAAAAAAAAAAAAAAAAAAAGAAAGTGCTAATGTTTAATTGTTTGATCAATCTTATACATCGATATCTATTAAACTAACTGATCCGATGATGAAAATATGTAATACAACCATTGTTAAATTTTTCTGGTTTTGAAATTCTGTACTATATGTAAATAAATAAATAAATAAATAAATAAATAAATTTTTAATTAAAAGAAAAAAAAAGAACAGTATCAAAAACAAAATTTGTTTAAATTTTTCCCCTGTTTTTTACTATGTATGTATGTATGTACATATGTATGTATGTATGTATGTATTTATTTGTCTTTTTGAGACAGGGTCTTGCTTTGCAGTTCAGGCTGGCCTTGAGCTCACTTCTGTAGCCCAAGCTGGTCTCGAACTCGCACTGATCCTCCTGCCTCAGCCTCCCAAGTTCTGGGATTACAGGCGTGCTGGGATTACAGACCGGCTTCCCTGTTTTTTAGTCATAAATATAAATCACATTTTGATGCATTAATACGAGATTTAAAGGTTGAAGAGGAGAATCACATTCAAAATAACCTGTTATTCACAAAAAGGAAAGTCAAGGTTTATAATACCTTGAAGACTTAGTGATCTAATAATAATAAAAATGAATTTTAACTACAGTTTCAGCACAGGAAGATGAATCTAATTATACTGTTACTAGAGCTGAAAGAAGATGGAAGTTTGCCTATACTGTAGATCTCACCTTTAAAAAGAGCCAAAAGGGATTTTTTTTTTTTTTTTTTTTTTAAAGACAGGGTCTTGCTAAGCAGTTCTGGCTGGCCCTGAGTTCACTCTGTAGCCCAGGCTGTCTCAAACTTGTTACAATTCTCCTGCCTCAGCCTCCTGAGTGCTGGGATTACAGGTATGCGCCATCATACCCAGATTAGAGAAAGTATTTTTACAAATGTAGAAGCATGTATAGATGTACATTTATTACCACACATTTATTACTCATACATTTATAAAACATGAGTATGATTTAAAAACTAACAAGGTTTTAAAATTCTTAAACTTTCAGCCAGGTGTGGTGGCACACGCCTATAATCCCAGCACTTGGGAGGCTAAGGAAGGAGGATTGGTGTGAGTTTGAGACTAGCCTCTGAACTGCATAGCAAGACTTTGTCTCAAAAAGACAAAAACAAACAAACAAAAAAAAAAACCTCTTTGAACTTTCATAATAAGCTAGTCACACACAAAAGTTATCATTCCTTATACAAGGCTGTCACTGGTACAACTGAGCTTAATGGTCAGTAAAAGTTGTTGAAAGCTTCACTGACCAAAGTGTAACATACTACAAACGATACAAAGGCAAAAGTAATTTATCCATATATTCCAATTCCTATTCAAGCACAAGAAAAAATGTTTTAAATGTTAAACTATTACTGTGGAGGTCAAGAAAGCAAGTTCTGGCACACTGAGGGATATATTCTATTTTAGGGCTTAACTGGCATGCAGCCAACTATTTGTAAATCTAGCTACTATAAAAATACTTATGTATATAAGACAAGCAAAAATGTTTATGAAACACTTAGGGACCAAGTGAAAATGAAAAGTCTAAATACCACTACAGACTCAGTCATTAAATATATACCTCTTTTGTATCAAATTAAAGTAAAAAATGCTTAAATCTTAATGAGTGACACAAGTATATAAAAGAAAGAATGCTGAATTTACCCAATCTGGTTTTGATATCAGCACTATCTCTGACTTGATTTCTGGCTTCAGATTGCATTCTTACCCCATGAGTAACAAAATACAAGGAATTATTTTATTTCCAGGGAGCTTTTCTTTTTTAACTTTCTGGAATTCCAATCTTAGAGGTTTTAAGTAGCAAGAAAGGGCCAATTTTCAAATAGTAAGAAAGAATCCGGTCACATTTTATATAAGAGAGATGTGTTTAAAATACAGCAATGACATTTAAAAAGGTACACAGTCTAAATTTATACAATGTCAAGTTATAGTACTCAAAGATAGATGATACTAAGGTTGATCACTGAAACTGCAGACTTAAAGCAATAGTGCCTGTAGAAGACATGTGCATCCCAGAACTCATTCTTTCTGGCATCATCCTCCAACTGCTACTTATGGATACTCTCTTCTTCTGTGGTCCTGGTGCCAATGTGCCCCCATACAATCCCATGACAGCATTCATGACAGATCAGTAACCTATGTATCCCAGGCCAGTGACTCGCTCATAGGTGGGCACTGTCCTAAGTCAATCTAAAGAAATAGAATCTCAGGACTTTCTCATTAACTGAGAGGAGAGAAATGCTCTCTGTTAAACTTGAAATTATAAGCACTTGGTGCTAGATGTTTTATAGCTCTTTTGTCAACATGAGAGGGATGTTTATCAAAGAATGGAATTAATCCAGTAGAAATGGAAATAAGAAATGAGGAGCCCAGGTATGGTAGTATACATCTATAAACCAAACATTGGGGAGGCCGAGGCAGGAGGACTGCCATGAGTTCAAGGACGGCCTGAACTACAAAGCTAGACCCAGTCTTGAAAGAAAGAAAGAAAGAAAGAAAGAAAGAAAGAAAGAAAGAAGGAAAGAAAGAAAGAAAGAAAGAGGAAAAGAAAAAGAAAAGAAAAGAAAGGAAAGGAAAAGAAAAGAAGGAAGGTTGGGGAGATAGTTTCATGGTCTAAGCATGTATCTGCAAGCATAGGGACCCAGATTCAATTCCTGGTACCACATTCTGTGCTGGCCCCGGGCACCAAGCCAGCCACCAAAACCTGGGGTACATGCCAGTAATCCCAAGACTGGGGAGGCTGAGATAGGATGATTACGAATCCAAGCTGTGTAGTGAGACCCTACCAAATAAATAAATGGAAAAGAAAATAAAGACAGAAAAAAACAAGACACACACAAAGAAAACATCATTCAGGCCTCAGTATAAGCTATGCCTTAACCACTTAACAGTTAACTCTGAGTAGCACTTGGGGTTGACACATTTGTTTATGTACTCTAAGCATAGCTCAGGCAGATATTTCAACCAGCTGATTCTTGTTTATAAGAGATGTACTCATCCTCTATTGTTTTACAGTAACTATTTTTTCACATGCTTTATTTAGAAAATTGTATTCCCCTTTGATGTTTGTTTCTAGTAAAACCTAATAATAAACTCTGGCTATTTTAATGTGTTTATTCTATTTGTAAAAACCACTTATAATTTTGTGGTACAATCCACTAAGACTCTTAAATACTTTAGATAAAATTTTTATATTTCTCTAGAACTCAGTGATACTCTTTTAAGAAATGGACATGTTTGGGATGCCGAGATAATACGAAGGAAGTACCAAAAGATCTACAAAAGAAAAAACTGAAAAAGGCAAAAATGTTGATGTATCAAAGAGGAAAAGTCTGTTACAAAACGGAAAAAGAAGTAATATGGACTTCATTTGTTATCTACTCAAAACAAGGAGGTTCAAAACTCATTTATTACCAAGATTAAGTCTGATACACCAAATAACTGAAAAATACAGGGTACTGAATCCAAGCAGGATGCCCATCATCAACATCTCCACCATTACATTTCCTGAGCAGACATTTTATTGAAATTATATTAGCCACACAAAAAGGGAAAGCACAAAACAACAGTACAAAATGTGCTGTTCAAAAAAAGACAAAATACAAAAACAATTTGGAAAAAGACTAGATACTGCTACCGTTCAGAATGTAATATAGTGTTGTATACTGAACGTTTTAAGATCTACCACACACTGAAAAACTGTTGAAATTATTTAATAAAACCTATCTGTATATTAAATTAGCCTATAAAATTAGCGAAAAAAACATGCATTTTTTTCATTATCTTCTATTTAAATAATTAGACTGGTAAGTGGTTAGGTCATCCCTACCATGAAAATGTTTCTGCTTCACATGTCAATAAATTAACTTTCACTTAAGGCAGTTAGAGTTGACTGCTTTCTTTTAACTAAAAAATTCTAACCACTACATTTCTCCAGTGTAATCTCAAATAGTCTCACAAAGTTAAGATCACTGCCAACTTTTTGCGATGTAAACCAGGTTAGTCATTTGATTGATCTCCTAATACATCAAAACCATCAATGAAATAAAATGCCAGCCATTATTTGCTCCCAAGAGCTGTAAAACTAAACAAACAAACAAACAAAAGGCTAGATTAAGTACAAAATATTTAAATCGTGTCCTGTAGATGAAAAAATGGTCTCATCTTTTAAAAAGTAATTTTGAAAATTCATTTTGATAATGAATATGGACGTATCAGAAAACAAGGGTATGTTATGTAAGAAATATCAATAATAACTGCAGTACTCAGATTGAAATATTAACTATATGTGCACAGGTTCTATGTAGAATCTTTGCAAAGGAAGGAAGATTGAACTGGAATCAAATTGTGTTGGTTTGCAATATAGGTTCTACAGGTGACAACTTCGGGCGCCTTTGGGCAAAATTCTCTAAGTGCCTTAACTTCTTCCACCACTACTTCACTCAAGTCACAGCTTTTATGAGGATCAAATAATAGTTCTGAAAGTACTTGGCACATGCCTGCATTCAACATTCTTTCCCTAAAATATATTTTTAAATGCTACACTAATCTTTAATTCATATATTTAAAGAATAGCTATCATTCCAAAGGTACACTGTTTTTTCCCCCTATTTAAAGTCAAAATTGCAGCCAGTAGTTACTGGTAATTTTTCAGTGATATTAAAAAAAAAAAAAAAAAAGCATACTGCTATTAGAGGTTGCCTTATAGTTAGTGAAATAAAGCAAAACAACTATACTGAAGTAAAATTGTGCTACTTAACAAATGAGCATTTACAAAACATGTATTAAAACAAAAGGATGAGTGTAAATGTGTTTACTTGCATCTGTACATATACTCTCATATACCATACACATATACACTGTATGTGTTTACATATGAAACCTGCTGTAATTTTAGTTTACTTACCTTTGCAGGTCAACTATTTCATTGTTAAGGGTATCTAGCTCCTTAATAGCAGAGAAATCTGCAACAGGACTTGATCCTATGATATTCTAGAAACAAAAGTTATGTATTATTACAAATTTGTGATAAAAGGTAAAGTACTAAAAAAAATTAAAAGCTATACACAGAGGGGCTGGGGAGATAGCTCAGTAGAATAAGTGCTTGCAAGGGCCTGAGTTCATTCCCTGGTTCCGTCAATCAATCAATCAATCAATCAATCAATCAATCAATGCTATACACAGATACAAAGTATTGCACACTTTACTTCACTAACTACTTCATTTATACTTTCAATTAATTTACTAAAATACTTTTTAGAATTATATACTGATATACTAGTTTCCTAAATTCTCTAAACCTGTTATTCTATAATAGCGGTTCTCAACCTGTGAGTCACGACCCCAGCGGGGGTCGAAGGACCAAAACACAGGGGTCACCTAAAGCCATTCCGAATCATAACTGTAGCAAAATTACATTTTTGAAGTAGCTACCACAATTAATTTTTGATTTGGGGTCACTGTAACATGAGGAACTGTATTGCTATAATATATATTCCCACCCACCCATCCCAATGTCTTTGTCACTTGATCCTAGCCTTTCCAGAACAAATGTAAGAAAGCTGGGGGCAATGTAGTGCATACCTAGCATGTTCAAGGACAAGGGTTCAATTTCTAGCACTGTAAAAACAGAAAACAAATTTAAAAAGATAAAATGATACTTCAGTTCACAAGCTCAATAATTCTAAGATTTTGGTCACAAACCAAGTGGACAGGAACTGAATAATATTTCTCCTAAAGTCAACACTGACACTAACCACTGAATTTGATATGCTCTCATTCAGTTTGATTTGTAACTAGAATTGTGGAAAGATTTAAGTTTGTGGACTGAAGTATCACTGTATAAGATTTATAAAATTAATTCTTCCACTGAAATATAAATTTCTTAGGGAAAAAGATGGTGATTTATCTCAATTTGTATTATCTGGCACAAAATAAATATATAAATTCTGCTCAATCTTGGAATTATAATAATAGTTTATTTAATTCAATTGAAAAAAATATTTACATTTAAATATTTTTGCTGTCTACGCTAAATAAAACCAACTGCTCAGGCATGTTCCACAGTAAACAGTATATGAAAATCGTCACAGATGGTATTCTTTACATATGATTGTCTCCCAATAATGAAGGTATTGAAATTGATCTGAACAGTATTTATGATCAAAAACTCTACCTGGGCTTATTCAAGACTATCACTTTACTAGCTACATCGTCATCTGTAAAGTAAAAATATAATCTCTATCCTGCCCACTTCACAAATTAAGTGGGCACTGTAAACTATCACTGATATCATATATAGCTAGCTGAAATCAAGGGAAAATGATAACCTTTTTCAAATCCTTGACTTATACCTAATGCTAAAACCAGATTTATAAATAACAAAATAATCACCTTTTGGAAATATTAAAAATAGAGCCCTGATCAACTGATGGTCTTATTATTAGAATATAAAACTTAGCAGTTCTTAAAACTTATGTTATATACATGTAATGTATGTTGGCAACTTCGAGAACAGAAAAAAGACTAAGAGCTCCCAATAATCTATCACCTCACATTTATATGAGCATTTATAATTTGGCAAGTACTGTTAATCCTAGATAGGTAGACATTAGGCAATTCTCAAACCTAATCTGAAAAATTGGTTAAGTAAAAAAGCTATTTATTAACTCCACTTTAGGTCTGAGCAAACATACTACATGGCTGATCAAAGTTAAACTGACCTAATAGGAACTTCATCAACTCTTTTTAGGTGCCACTTTATACTATGTAAGTCAAAAATCATTTAAGTAAATGAAACCATTATGTTAAAAGTATACCTGATGAACACATAACATCAATAAAATCTGATAAATAATTCTACATATTTGCTTACACTGCACTGCATTTTTAATACTAAGTTTTTGTTCTGGCTATCAATATCAAAATTCCTCTGTGAGGATTTAATTAATAACTTTTAATTTTATATTAATTACAAGTGTTTTGTTTTTAAGTTTCTGGTTTTGGTTGTAGGATGATTGAGCCTAGGGCCTTTATACTATGCTTTACCTCCAACCTTTTTTGATTTTGAAACATCTGAATGCCAAGACCACCTCAAAAGAGATCCACCAGGTTCAAACTAAGCAGTGCTTGGGTTTTTTGCCCTGGACCTGTGGCATGCTGACTGTTCTTGCTTTTGGCTGAGTATGAAGTATGTACAATAAATCATCTCTCCTGTGTTAGCTGAAGAATCAAAACTAAATAAATAAAGTTTAAAGTGGATTACTATGACACTTACTATGAATTGAACTGTTTAAACTTGGATCTATAAGCTAAACTTGCCCAGATAGCCAGACAGGAAATTAAAACATAGCCCCCAGTCTCACTTTTAATACCAACAGTTACTTTTATCACTTAAGAGCTATCAAGAATTCTGCTACTGGAGGTACAAGTGTCCCAAAAAACACATGATTTCCACACCTCTTGTGTCACCTTACAAAAGTGACATATTTGCAGATTTTGACATTAAAATATCATCAAAAAGACAAAAAAAATTGTTTAATCTCAAATAAGTCAGAAGGTAATACCCTAAACGGCTAAAAAGGCATGAAACTGTCTAGAAAACAGAAAAAGTTCAGTTAATGTTATATTCAGAATATAAAGTCATACAAACAAAAATGTAGCATATTTCTTCCTTTCAAAATAATTTCTCTGTCTCCCTGTTTCAAGCATTACACAAAAATTCTGCTTTGGGAATTCTAAGTGGATCAAAGAGCCTAAAGAAGTCAAGCTAAAATATAAACAAGGACCAAGTGACATGTGAGAAAAGCATGCTGCTTACATATGTCTTTTCATTAACTTTACTGCATTAAAAAAAAAAAAAAAAAAACTTTCATTTCAAAATGTATGTGTAAACCAAAAACCATAATAACAATAGTAATAAAAAAACATAAATAAAGTTCTACCCTTGACAGAGAGTAAAGAAAATAATAGCATAAGGCAAAAAGCAGAGTGCTACGGAATGGAAAAAACATAGAAAGAAAAGTAGCATTCAAGAAAGGATTAGTCAAAGCTGCCAAAATAGATAGATAGATAGATAGATAGATAGACAGACAGACAGACACTTAAAAAAATCAGATTATAAGGAGAAAAGAGATTAAGAAACTAAATTCAAATTTTCTTAAAGTTAAAATTTTTGGTTAATGATAAGACAACAGTAATAAAATCCCATTTCAACACAATCCCTAGTGTCTACAAACACTGAAGATACTTCAATGAACACATAACTTGCTCCTGAAATCTCTGTCCTGATGTGTAATTCATGTTGATGGGAGTCTGTTGGTTATCAAATGAAGAGGGCAAGGTAAGAAAAATTCATATAGGTAAAAGGATGAAAGAGTAAAGTATTTCATAAACAAGATATAGTTAAACAGTGGAGGGCATAAATATACATCCAGTGACCTATTTTCCACTGAGGCTTAATTTACATACATTTATGGCTTTGTAGAGTTAGTGCACAGATTGTTCTTTTGTCTGTTAAGTACATCAGCATCACTAGGAACTTAAAAATCCAGGAACCTTTATCTTTCTCATGGCCACACTTCCAGCCTTCTCCCCAACGTCAGAGAACCTGTATCTCTTAAAAGTATAGGTATATATTACATATATACCATATATCACAAAAGATCTTTAAAAATTAACCCAATGTCTCCTCACCAAAAAAAAAACAGAAATCTTATAATTAAAAGTTTATTTTGGGCCAGGGAGATAGCCCCGTGGCACAAGTGCCTGCCTGGCAAGTGTAAGGTCGTGAGTTTGAACCCCTAGTCCTGCCAAAAAACCCCAAAAAGTTTATTTTGGGCTGGAGAGATAGCTCAGTAGTTTAAGTGGCTGCCTGGCAAGTACAAGGTCTCAAGTTTAATCCCTGTTGCCACAATCAATCAGTATGTGATTAAAAGCAAGAACCTTAACATGTTCATAATGGGGATATAATTTGTATGTCTTGCTGCCAGATAGTTCTGAACCCCTGGTGGTACATGCATGACTATCCCATCTGGTGGCATGGGAAAGTCCCATTGGGTAGTCAATCTGGTGGGAACATATGAACTTGTATAAGGAACTCCCTATATCAGGTGACAATAAATTCTAGTTGGAAAAATATCCAGTTTTTGCTTTTACCAGTTTTGTTAAAATGGAATTTTTAAAAACCTGTTACAAAATTAATGCAAAACCAAAACATTCTGTTGATAATTTGAGAGATGTCCTCATACAAAATACATATATGACAACTATTATATATAGCCCTGGAGAATCATCACACTAATAGTTATTTTCTAGGCCATAAAATATTTAAAAAGATACAGTTTTGCTTTGCTTTGTTCTGAAATAGATCTCACTGCATTGCTTAAGGCTGGCCTCAAACTCCTGGACTTAAGCAAACCTCTCACCTCTGCCTCCACAGTAGCCAGGACTATGACACACAACATCATGCCAAGACACAGATTAAAGTAATTATTTTTAAAGGAAAAAGAACACTGAAGTATGTCCTTTTAAAGTTCTATTGAAGACCAAGTGCACTATTGTAGGATATGTTTCTATATGAAAGAGAAAAAAAAAATCAAGGAGCAACATGAAAGTCATGTCATTTTGACAATTCTTACCGACCTGAAACCCAAAGTAATTAAACCCTGCTTCTACTTGGGAGGCTGAGGCAGGAGATTCATTGTGAGTGCAAGGCCAGCCTGGGCTACAAAGTAAGCTCTAAGCCAGCCTGAACTGCATAGAAAGATCCTGTCTAAAAAAATGAATAAGAAACAAACAAAAACTCTGCTCCCTAACTGTTCAGATATGAAGTTCAATTGCACATTCAGGAATGAAGGGTCATTTATGACAAAAACCTTCATACATATATATTCTCATTACGATGCTTTTCTTAAGAGCTTTTTTTTTTTTTTGTGGGACCAGGGTTCGAACTCACGACCTTGCACTTGCCCAGCAGGCACTTGTGCCTCGGAGCTATCTCCCCAGCCCCTTAAGAGCTTTTTTAATACATAAAATTCACACCAAGCAATCACTATTACCTAGACTGTTTTCAAATTTATACTGTTTTCTAAAAGAATGAAAGATCAAATGAACACAATAATTTAATCCTTGTTTTAACTTTTACACTATATTCATAAAAAGTCACGAATTCATGAAGGAAAGCATAATGCCACATTTTTCCAATTTAGATTATAAAATAGTTGCCACACAAGTTATGAACAGTGGGATAAACAAGGTGCAGCCAACAATGTTCTACAGGGCATGTGAGAATCTTCGTAAGTGTAAACTAATCCACAAATGATATACTGCTCTGCTCCTAGCCAGACACTTCTGTTCCACTATTCCATCGAAATCAACTCTCATTAGACACAGCACTTGTTCCCTTCTACTAACGCATTCAGGTTTTAAGTTATCTTACCTTCTGTGAAGTCATCCTGTCTGATGGTGGAATCATCTCAGGACTAAGGAGGTGAGGAGGATCAATGCCTTTTATTAACTTTTGATTAATTAGGTGAAAAGCCAAAGCAAACTGTTCCTTTGAAAGCTTCCCACAGTCTTTTGTGTCACATAATGCCCTGTACAAATAAGCAAAATGAACATATATAAATGCTGTAACAACCATCCTAAATATCTAGAAAAAAGATACAACCATGTACTTTTAAAAAAAATCAGTTGAATTAAAAAAAAAAAAAAAGAACCATACCAATTTGCAGCTTATCCAAAATTCATCCAACTGTTAGAATCAATTAAAATCTGAGGGTCATGCTACTGCAGATGAGGTAGAAACATGTAATTTGTTCTTATCAATTGCCAGAACACTACAAATTGTGAACCAATGAACCTCAATGCTTCCTAATATATATAGAATATTTGTTTGTTTATTGTGGTACCAGGGATTGAACTCAGGACCAGACAAGCACTTATTCTGCTGAGCTACTTCCCCAGGGTATGTCTCAACAAATTTGGTTCACTTGTGGCACTGTAATAATTCTAAGACAAGCCAAAACATCTATGTCAGTTTGTTCCCTGCAATTTTTGGAGTAGAAGGATACAAGGATCACCAAGTCAAACAGAAGGAACAGCTGACAAATGGGAGATTGCATTTAAGCAGTAGGCAGCAATCTGGGAAGTTTCACAAAATTCCTTGAAGATAAACAACAAACATCTCATTCTATGTTCTTTCTCATTTTTAAATCTCAGCTTTCTCAAGTATGATTTATTTAATTCTCTGGAATCCAATATCACCTTATGAAAAAAACTATTGGTTATTTTTTTTTTCTATAGGTTATTAAATACAGTCTGAATTGCTTTTCTACTTATTTCTGCCTTAAGACCTGACCCCAATTTTTTTCTTTAAGGCTTAGTTTCTTTTTCTTTTCTTTTCTTTTTTTTTTTTTTTTTTGTCTTTTTGAGACAGGGTCTCGCTGTACAGTTCAGGCTGGCCTTGAGCTCAGTTTTGTAGCCCAGGCTGTTCTCGAACTCTCACCAATCCTCCTGCCTCAGCCTCCAGAGTGCTGGGATTACAGGCATGTGCCACCACACCCGGCTAAGGCTTAGTTTCTTCATCTATAAAGCAGAGATAATGCCTATCTTGGGAGGTAGGAATTAAAGACCTATAAAATGTTAAATGTCTGGACAGATCATGGTGTTGTGGCATATGCCTATAATCCCAGCACTCCAGAGGATGAGGCAGGTTGTGAGTTTGAAGCTTACCTAGGCTACAAGTGAGTTCAAAGCCAGCCTAAACTACAAAGTGAAACTCTGTCTCAAAAAGAAAAAAAAAAAAAACCTATAATGCCAAAGGTACTCAAAGTTGCACCCAATATTAATTATTCATGTTTAATCTCTCAGGACTTGATACTCGTCCCTTTTAAGGAAGACCTACTATATTCTCCTCTGCTGTTTTTAAAGTTTCTCTTTGTAATAATATGGTTCCGCATTTCATCTTTACCATTTCTTGAAACTCTCAAAATAAACTATGGTAGCTGTACTAATAACAGACATGCTACAAAAAGTTTTCACATTTATCATATTTAAACTGCAATTCATTATAGGCACTTAAGGCTTCTCTTTTTTAAGGACCAAATGTGTTATGTAAAGGAGGAAGAGTATACACATATCCTGCAAAATGATGCAGTTATGCCTAAAGACATTTTTATGTTGTTTTAACTTCACATACACGAATTTGCCTTCAGTTTCATTCTATTTTTTCTCTAGTACATGTTTGCAGTACATAACATGTTCACATGAGGAGATAGTACATGTACATAATACATCTTAGTTGTTTTCTTTATCTCCTTCCTTCACTTTTCTGTTCATCTTCTGATCCTCTTACCTTTGGCAAATGTTCTATCTCCCTGCTTTTCTATTTTAAAATAAACAGATACAGCACTTTAAACACTGCAATAAACACAGACATTGTGGATCTTATAAAGCTCCAAGCAACACATTTTCAAGTTTTTGTCCATTACCCAGATCTCTTCAGGTTTTATTTATTTACTTTTCTAAAAAGAATTCTCAAACCAGTTACTTGGGAGGTAAAAGCAGGATAATCACAATTATAAAGTCAGTCTGGGAAACTTACTAAGATCCTTCTTAAAAACAAAGAAACTGAACATTGTGGCACAGGCCTGTAATCCCAGCACTCCAGAGAACTAGAGGCAGTAGAAAGATTGAGCCCAGCCTTGACAACTTAGTCGTTTATGGAGTTCCTGTTTCAAAAAGTGAAAAAGACTGGGGATAGAATTCTGTATGAAAGCCCTGAGTTCAACACCTAGTGCTACCAAAAAAGAAAAAAAGTTGGGGGGTGGGTGTACAGGAGGAAGACAGCAGACATCATGGGAAGGAAGGAAGGAAGGAAAGAAGGTGGAAGGGAGACAGAATAAAATAAAAAGCTCAGTGGTAGTAGCTTTCAGTTGGATCCCTAATACCAGAAAAACAGAAATCATGCTCATAAAAGTGACTTTTCTTCTACCATAATTTTATTTTATTTTGAAGAGTAAAAACAAAGGCAAGAACAAAGATCAGAAACAGGGTATGGGCCCGGCGGGATGGCTCAGTGGTCTAAAGCGCCTGCTTGGGAAAGCTTGGGCCGCTTCAGGGACTGCGGTTCGATTCCCCGGCACCACATGCTGTGCCAGTCCTGCCCTTGGGGCGGGCTGAGCCGGCCATAAAAAAATGAGTGAATAAACAAATAAAGGTTCTGAAACAATAAATAAATAAATAAATAAATTTAAAAAAAAAAAAAAAAAAAAAAAAAAAGGG
>PVJA010031568.1:8495-24917 GCA_004027025.1 Myocastor coypus
CCCCTCCTCCTCCCCCTCCTCCTCCCCCCTCCTGCTCCTCCTTCTCTCTCTCTTGCTTATCATCTGTAAAATCCATATAATGAGATATAACTTTAAGATTTTAAAAAAAGTTGGAGAACTTGGCTTTTAAAAATCTAACGGCAAAGAATATGGTTAGACTTCATATTTTTCCAGATTCAGCATGACAAAAATATTCTTTTATTGCTAGAGTGGGTCAAAGACAGAGGCAGCTGACTGCATTTCCCCCACCCTGTGATGTGGCCCTTGGAACAAGTGCTTTGCTTTGCCCCTGAACCCCTTTCAGCCTGCTCGAGAATGTTTATCTCAAGCTTAGCAGATTTTGCCTTCTCCAAACTCCACTCCCGTCAGTCTTGACATGAGGCTTCGTTCCTGTGGAAGGCCTAGCTGGTGCCTTTCATGCCACTTGACATCTCGATTCTCACCTTTTCCAGCCTTGCCTGTGTTTATAAGTGTCAGAATAAATTTCCAGCTCATTTTCCAAACATCCTGTGGCACTTTGCACCTTCTGCCCAGCATTATTATTTCTGTACCTGTCTTATCGTTTGGTTTTGGAGGAAGGACTCCCATGATGCCTGGGAGCATAGTTTGCAGAGAGTAGCTCCTGAATAAATGACTAAGTGAATGAACATTTATTAGAATTCAGAGATCTTAAAGACATTTAAGCTAGTTTTCTTGGATTTGGGGTTTTAAAGACTGATGAAATTTGAAAGGAAATATTGCTATTATTGATCAATGTCACAAGAAATATATGTGCCAAAACACAGCACAAAAACAAAATATGGCTTACAAATAAAGTTTAAAATATGCAAACAAAGTTTGAAGGACACAATGTCAGGATAAAAACACTGGCACCTTCCCAAGGACCTCACATCAAGACTGACATGAAACACTTCGTTACCACTGCTTCTTTCCTTTAGCAGCACGTTGCACGACGCTCTAATCTAAGACTTTTAGAAATTACTGAGCCCGTCTGATTTCTCACTGCAAAAACTGTCCTCTTTGGGCCCTCGGATGAGACCTGCTCCCTTGCTGCCAGCCTCTGCAAAGCCTGAGTGGAAATGCGTGAGAAAGACGAGCACAGCAGATTTCTTTGAAAATCTGCCTTCTACATTTGCAACACTTAGACAAAACAGATGTGTAATTAAAAAAAAAAAAAAAAAAAACACTTTTCATGGTGCATGGAAATGTATGTTAAAGCGAGGTGCTGTGGACAGCTGAGGTTTTCCGGCCTTCTTAGAAACACCTGTGGGATGTTTTCATCTAAGGTGTTGACCTGGGGAGCATATCTTTTGACTAAGAATGTGATAGTAAGCCGGGCGTGGTGGCACACACTTGTAATCCCAGCACTTGGGATGCTGAGGCAGGAGGATCGGTGCGAGTTTGAGACCAGCCTGGGCTACAAAAGTGAGCTCAAGGCCAGCCTGAACTGCATAGCAAGACCCTGTCTCAAAAAGACAAAAAAAAAAAAAAAAAGAATGTGATAGTATAAGCTACTCACTGGGCCTTTGGGATAAAATGCCAGCGACTCTGTGATAAGCAAGGTGGTTTTAGATACCTTGTGCACTCTAAATGACCGATGGGAAAGATAATGTGTGCCTAGCACATGATGCCTAGTGCAAGGATGTCTTCAATAAGTGGCAGGCATTCCATCATTCTGAGCTAATATAAAAGAAGTAAATAGAAGTAGAAAGGAGACAAGAAGAATTTTAATTATTACATTAAAAAAAAAAAAAAAACCTGCAGCTTTAGAACACTATCAGATTTACCCAAGGTTGCAATGTTTTGTTTTTTTTTTTTCCCCCTTCCCAGGCAGCTCACTTCTAAATTCCTAAGAATCTTGAAAGATAAAGTAAGCCTGTAAGTGGCTTTGCCTCGCCTTTCATCTGTAAAATGGGCCTTTTTCCAAAAGCTTCCATACTACAGAGTTACAAACTCCACAGATGTTGGCCCCTAAGGGCACATCCATCCATACCTCCAGGCCCCTGCCCTCTCTCTCCAGCAGCTTGTAGATCCCTTGGGAGTCGGTACTCCCCTTTCTAAGAAGTCTGCTTAGGCCTCTCACCAGTGTGTCCTGTAGTTCTTTCCTATGAGGAGCGGAGCACTCGTGCTATAGGTATGGGTAAATCGAGGTCTTCTTTTTCTCTGGGCAGGGCAACTTCTTCGGATGCCACTCAGTTTCATTTTCATTTCTGGGAAGTAGCCCTTGTTTTCTTCATTGTTGCATAAGGGGAAACCAGATGACCGTAAAGAACCATTTTCCATCAGATCACAGAATGAGGATCCACTTCAGTCTTCTGCTTTTCATTTGATTTTCTTTTCCTTGGACACCGTAGTTCCTGATTTACAAATATCCATGTTTTATTTTCCTTATTCATAGTTATAATTTTCTTATATTTTTACTCATGCATGAAGACCTCTTATTCTTAGATAATGTGAGGGTTTCTTTCTTTCTTCCTTTCTTTCTTTCTTTCTTTCTTTCTTTCTTTCTTTCTTTCTTTCTTTCTTTCTTTCTTTCTTTCTTCTATGCTGCTCTCCAGTACTCCCTCAACAAAATGGTAGAACATATGAAAAAGTTTCTAATGCAAGACATCTTAGCTGTAAGGGAAAAGAAAAGCAAAAAAGATTTCCCAACCAGTCTCCCTACCAGCTCCTCACTCCCTCATAGTAACACTTTTCCACTTTTATTTAGCACACCTATAGTGAACATTAGCCTTTCTCTCTATGCCTAGGTGTGGAATGAAAAGTAGGGCAGTGAAGATGGCTTCCAAGATGTCCAGCTGACCAACAAGAATAATACTCGCTCGATTAGCCCCATGCCAGGAAAGCAATACAATGACATGGACAGGTGCATCCGGAAAGCAATGGCTTCCTTCTTCCTTCCCACAGGACAGTTTCTACTTCTGAAGTCACCTCAGAGCTGGTTCTGAAAAGAGGCAAAGGGAGGGCAAAGGGTGTCTAGCAGCAGAAACGAGGAGGAGGGAGAGCTGAGCATGTCCCACAAGCTTGACCAGCGGCTACCAGGAGGGACGGGGCTGGGAGGATGGGTGGGGCAGGCTTCCAGAGCTAGCTGAGTTGGCACTAAGCAACTGGAGGCCATCAAAGGGTTTTAAGTAGGGATGAGGCATAAGAACCACATTTTCTCCCTAAAAATAAAGACCATTCTGGTGTTAGTGTGGAGAATGGATTTAAAAAGGGTGAGAGACTGGAAACTTGGAAGATCACTTAACAGGCAGGCTTTCACAATAGCCTCTTCCCTCCAGGATAGAAACCCATCTACCTCCTGGTGAGGTTCAAATTAGGAATAAAAGGGCGAAGGCTTTTTTCCTTATGACAAACTAAAGATGAAAGTAGAGATGCTTCAGTACGACTCGTGCTTTAATTGAAAATTTTCAAGGGAAGGACATTCTAAAACCTGCAAGTAGTTTAAATTTGATTTTTCAGTCAGATAACTTTCCCTGGGACCTCTTGCAGTCAGACATCATCAGGGCATTTGGAGGAAAACACGGAACAAATGAGAATATCATGAAATTAATCATTCTCCTTGTAATATAAACAGCATTTCAAAATGTGCCTGAGAATGATTGTTTTTAAACGAAAAAAAAAAAATCCTAGAATTTAAATTTCCATTTTTCAGTTACAGCTAGAAAGCATGATGGCTGCCTTTCTCCCGCTGTTTGTCAAAAACATTTGGTTTTCTTGTATTTATTTGCATCCGTCTTGCAGCCTGAGTTACACGCAAAACACCTACCTCAGATACCTAGGACTAATGGCTTAATTTGGCAATTTGTAGATGGTATTCTTATATTACCCTTTAGGACCTTAATAATTAGCTTTTCTTTAGTGTGGCATTAAAGCATTAACGGTCATAAATTCCACAGTCACCTGTATCCATTTATTGCTAATTTATTATAGAACATATCATAAAACTTTCCTTGACATATAGGCCTCTTCATAACTATAAATCTTTTTCCAACTGTTTAGATAACTTATGCTTAAGTTCACGAAAAGACCTCTAGGAGCAAATATTTAAAACATCTATTTATTATGTATTAAGGGTACAGGATAGATAACCGTGTGAAATCTCTGTGAACCATTCATTTACATTCAGTGTATTTATCACTCGAAACCTTGATAAAGATAAATTTGTTTTCAAGAGGGAAAAACATTAAATGTCAAGTTGCTGTTTTACTAAGGGTTTCAAAATGTCCAGCTGAATAAAGCCATCTTTCTGGTTAGTAATACAATGCAAAAAAAAAAAAAAATCAAATTGAGATTAAATTTGTCACTTGTAAACCTTAGTTAAGCTTAAAAAGTTTTCAAGGCCCGGCGGAATGGCTCAGTGGTCTAAAGCGCCTGCTTGGGGAAGCTTGGGTGGCTTCAGGGACCGCGGTTTGATCCCCGGCACCACATGCTGCGCCAGCCCTGCCCTCTGTGCGGGCTGAGCCGGCCATAAAAATGAGTGAATAAACAAAAGTTCTGAAACAGGAATAAAAGTAATAAATAAAATAAAAAATTCTTTAAAAAAAAGTTTTCAAACTTAGAAGTCATCTTCAGACAGCAAATACATTATCTTCTTGGACTGAAGGTTTTTTGCCTTCTGTTTCAACTATGGGAGTGATGGGCCTTATAATACTCAGTTACTGAGTCCATTTATCTGACTGCTCAAACTTCTCTGTGATGTACACGTGTTTCAAAGAAAGAGGGAAAAAATCAACTGGCTGGAAAACCAATTTGTCAATTGACCAATTTGCTGAAAATCAAATTGTTTCCATTAGCTTTGTCTAATACTATCAGTAGCTGTGATGCATGAGGCGGTTGCAATCCTCTCAGGGAAGAGTTTTTGTCCAAACTGTGGCTTAATTGTAGGCTTTCTGCAGCCACAGTGCTTAGCAAAATCAGGCTATCATGGGTTTTGATTTTTATTTCCCAATGCATCTAGCTTTGGGAAATGAAAAGGGCTTGTGTATTTCAAATTACAATTGCAGTTATGCCAAATGTTTTCTTACTTATAAACAAAGGGATGCTTTTTTTTTAAGCACAATTTTAATTCAGTCTTCTGCACTTTTCTCAGCCAATTAAATAACTAATCCAATACAGCATGAACATTTTGCAGGTGGTTTAAGCATTTTCAATGTTTCAATTATTCAATGCACAAGAACTTGATATCTAATGGAGAATACTGACAAAGCCACGGCAAATGGCAGGAGTAAAAGGAATAGAGAGAAACTAAGACTGAATAACAATCAAAGCTTCGATGAACTTGGAGCTACATAAATTAATTACTTTTTGTACTGAGGAGTGGACGAACACCTTTGGACTGAGCTACATCCCTAATGGTTTTTGTATTTTTTATTTTGAGACAGAGTCTTATCCAGTCACTAAGTTGCCTAGGCTGGAGATCCTCCTTCTTCAGCCCCTCCAGATGCTGGGATCACAGGCATGCACCAACACACCTGCCGGTCGAATCCTGCTCTCTAACAGGAGTATGTCCTCAGGACAGCCTGCTTTGTGTACAGCAGTGAAGTGGAGATGCAGAGAAGGGATTACTCTACTTGCTGTGAATAGAATTTCAACCTGGAAATACTTTTGCCATAAAGAATTATGCAAGAAAAGGTAACATGGCCACAAATCCCTAGAAAAATATTTTAAAAGGCATAAAACAAGACACAAACAAATATAAAATAACTAGAAATGTGTATGAGCCACCACCTTACAAATTAAATTTGCTATCTCATTAAAAATAGCAAGATAAAGTTCCTTGTGACTTAGAAAAGTGCTGAGATAACCCTACTAAGTGCCAAATGAGCCATCAAATTAGAATTAGAAGCATATATATTAGAAGATTTTTATAATATTCTCAAGTGTCTATAATAATCAACATAGTACATTTCAGAACATCTTTCACATTCTCTTGCCCCATCTGTTTCCACTGATCCCTAAGTAACCACTCGCCTATCTCGATAGATTTTCCTGGCTTGGGCTTTCATATGGAAAAATTATATAATATGTGTTCTTTTGTGAGTTGTTTCTTTCACTTAGCATGTTTTCAAGGTCCATCCATGTTGGGCCATGTGTCAGTATTTCTTTTATTTTTCTGCCTTCTTTGTATTTTTTTTTTTCAATTTTGTCTTTCTGAAGGTTGAACATGATGTACCTGAGTGTTGGTATTTTGGCCTTAATTCCACACATGTACTCTGCACTACCTAGACCTACGGTTTGCTGTATGACACTGCATCATTATTGCTCCAAATATTCCTTTCTTTCTGTCTTTTCTGTCTGGTATTCTCCTTACATATTTTTGCATATTTGAAATTATCTCATAATTCTTTGCTATGCTGTTTTATTTTTCATGTCTTCTTTCTCTTTACTTTTTCACTTTTAAGTATTTCTGTTAACATATCTGCAAATTCAGACTTCAGCTTGAACTCCTACCTTTCCTGTGTCCAGTTTCCTAAAGAGTCAGCCGAAGGCATTTTATTGTTTCTGATGCAGTATACTGATCTCAGACATTAATTTTTATTCTTTCTCAGAATTTCTACCTCTTTGCTTACATAACCCATTTGTTCGTGAGTGCCAGCTCCTCTCTCCAATAGAGCCCTGAGTCTAATGGTCAGACTTGTTTTGAATTCCTAGCCTAGAATTCTAGTACTCTTGCCGTATCTGACTCTGGCTCTAATGCCTGTCTGCCCAGTTGCTTCCAACTATGTTTATTGCTCTAGTAGACTTGCAACTTTTTTTTTGGAAAAAGCTGATGTGCTGGAGAAAAGAAACTGAAATAAAGAGGCTCCTAAGTGGGTGAGGTAAGGAGGGAGGGCAGTTGAGGACAGTGTAGTACCAAGGCCAAACCTCAGGTTTTCAGTGAATCTGAGCCTGTGGGCCATGAACTTCGCAGTGGTCCTCAGCCTCTCTACTCTCATAGGTGCCAAAAAAGAGGTGGGAGCCCGATATTTCTTCCCCCTCAAGTGGAAGACTAGCTTGACTAGCATTTCCTTTCACACAGGTTGACATGGCCGGGTAAAGACATTTCTCTTGAGAACAGGTCTTGTTTAGAACAGAATGCACTTGCAATGTGATCCACTGTTGCTTCCCTCCCGCCAAGAGTGCTGGTGTTTTTTCTCTTCTGAGCATCTCTGTAAGAATCTGGGTAAAGCTCCTGGAGGTAAAACTCTAGAAGTGCGAGGTATCCCCACAAGACTGGGCTGCTACAGTTTTTGTCGTACTTGTTATTGTAGCCCCACCAACTCAGTTTCGACTCATTTCTCGTCCTGACACTGATTCCTGTGGAGCTTTCTGCTCGTGAATCTCTTCTACCATTAGGTTCTGATTCTGTGCATGTGCCTCGTTCCTCTCCAGTTTTGAGGGCAGTGCCTGGTTGTCCCACGGAGCTAAGAAGAGTTGTTGGTTTTAGTTTATTCTTCTTTTCACTTGTGATGCAGATGTGATGGCTTCCATGTTTCTTATGCACATGCAAGCAGGAACTAGAAGTTTCTTCCTTAGTTTTTATGGCTGCAATCACAGCATTTCAGTGCATGGATGATATATCATGCTTTATATTTTTTGGTCAATTAATAAACATTAGGATTGTTTCCACCTTTTGTCTATTTTGAATAATGCTGCGGTAAACATGTCTATGTAAATTTCTGCATGAGCATCTATTTTCTTTTCTCTTGTACATACTGGAGTACAACTGTGAAGCTGGAAGGTCATCCTACGTATAGTCAGTGAGTTGAGCAGCTACCAAATTTTTCCCAAGTGACTATACCATTTTACCCGCCTGCCCACCAGTAGTGTAGGAAAGGTGTAACTTCTTTTTTTTTTCATGATTTAATATTTTTATTATTCAAATTTAACAATGGTTATATCACATATTTTCATCATGAGATCAGTTTAGATTAATAGATATAGGTATATAAGATTGATCAAATAATTAAACATTAACACTTTCAATAAACATTAATTTTTTTTTTTTGCTGGGTGATCAAGGGCAAGTCAAAACAAGACCTGTATAACAAAACATGCATTTTTTTTTTTTGTATCTTCCAAGGTCAAATCCCCTCAGGATTAAGTTTGGGACCATATACAGTACTTTGTAGAACTGTTCTTAGTGTCAGCCTTCGGGACGAGTCACGGCCATTGCTTGGCCAGTTTGCTTTCTGAGAAAGCCTGAGAGAATGTTTTTCTCTGGGTGACTCTTTTTAGACGCACTATAGTTCATTTATCCCTTTCCTCTGAGGTCCCATAATCTCCTTGAACACAGAATTTGGGAAGCCACTGAGTTATAGGATGCTACAGCGCAGGTTTTCTTACATCCTGAATCCTCACTGACCTCGAAGGGTTAGGGCCAAAATATTGGCTATCCTTGTAGCCCTTATTTTTCTCCAATTTTTGGTCTGTAAACTTATATTCTTAAACCTCCAGAAGAAAGGCTTAGTAATACTATTACTCTGTAACATAGGCACTTAAGCATAACATCACTGTCTTTTTGAGTATCAAGCACCTTAGACTTAACTTAGAAACATGAATATGCTTAGCTCTATTAAATGTGACACTTTACAATGGCTACCATGATAAAGTATATCCTATTTGTATTTTAGTACAGTTTAACATTTTCTTAAAATTACATTAAGAATCAAAAAGTTTGATAAGAACAAGTGTTAATGAGAATGTGTAGAAATTAGACCTTTTTGATATGTTGAACCATCCTTGTATCCCTGGAACGAATCTTACCTGGTCGTAATGTATAATCTTCTTGATGATTTGTTGCATTCTAGTGGCTAGGATTTTATTGAGAATTAATTTTATGGGTACAATTTTTTTTTTTTTTTTTTTTTTGTCTTTTTGAGACAGGGTCTCGCTGTGCAGTTCAGGCTAGCCTTGAGCTCACTTTTGTAGCCCAGGCTGGTCTCGAACTCGCACCGATCCTCCTGCCTCAGCCTCCCAAGTGTTGGGATTACAGGCATGGACCACCACGCCCGGCTATGGGTACAATTTTTAATAAAAGATGAAAGGTTTATATGGTCTGAAGATAAACCAGAGTATTGGGTACATGTTTTGTATATACGATCATCGTATTCAACATAGGTGATTTGTACCTGTACATAATATATCGTGACTGATCTTTTCCCCATTCCCCTCCACTTTCTTTAACCCTTGTTCCCCTCTTACTGATGAGTGGCTCAGTTTATCTTCCTTTTTAGCAGCATCATTTTCTATCTCCATTCCTCTGTTGATGAGAGTATGTGTCCATGAATTAGAAAGCTACATTTCCACCAACAGTATAGAAGAGCTCCTTCCCTCCCCGCTGCCCTGCAGTCTGGAGAACATTTGCTGTTAGTTCATTTCTTGATGCCAGTCCTTCTGGAGTCAGATGGAATGTCAGTGTTGTTTTAATTTGCATTTCTCTAATAGCCATTTGCTATCCTTAAAGACATTTATGAACCAAATTTAAAGATAGATTATCTGCAGTTAAAAAAAAAAGTTTTATTTTAGGTCACCACAAGCCAAGCTTAAGTTTAAGGTCTTCCTAGCAAGCCCCTACTTGTTTAAACCAACGATAAACTGAGAAACAGCCTTCTGAGGATAACATGTAGATGACAGCAAAAATGAATCGACTATCGTTCAAGATGTTTGAAAATAGTTCTACTTAGGGAATTTCAAAAGGAGTCAGATTTTCCTGGTAAGAAAGGAGCATTGACAGTTGTCAAACAATTCAAAAGGACACATCAATTATCATAACTGTGTGCATATTTGGAATGAAAATACATTTTTTGAAATTCTCAAGGTCAATCCCAACTGTTCCTTTGCTGTCAGTACTTAAAGAAGAGAGCTCATCTCAGCCATGAAGATGCAGACACCAACATTTTCAGCTGAGAAATGGACCTAATGCTTGTCTTGGCTTCTCTTTGTGGAGCGCTCCCTCTGTGATGGGGCTGAAAACAAACAGGATCAATGCTCATTTTCATAAGATGAAGCTATCACAGGAGTTTAATGTTTTGAATTGTGTACACTTTAATTTGACCTAAAAGGAAAGCACTATTCTAAGACTCACCATGACTATTTTATTTACTTTATTTCTCTAACAAAAAGTATCTCTGGAACTTCCTGTCATTGCTTAGAACCTGAAAGTCAGAAACTTAGTTCTCTTTCCTATCATGTAAGATGGCAGATGACGAAACTGAGAAGCCAGACACTAAAGAAAAGAAACTGAGGGCTACTGGTGAAAAGGGTAAGGTGAAGGCAAAAATGTCCAAGAAAGGGCAGCCCCACTGCAGCCAACATCCTGTCCTGGTTAGAGGAATTGGTAGATACTCCTAATCTGCTATGTATTCCAGAAAGGCTTTGTACAGGGGAAAGTATATAGCTGCTTAAAGGTTGAGAAGAAAAAGAAGGAGAAAGCTCTTGCTACAATCACAAAACCACCTGGTGGGGACAAGAATGGTGGTACCCAGGTGGTTAAGCTTCAGAAAATGCCTAGATACTCCCCTACTGAAGATGTGCCCTGAAAGCTTTAGAGTCATGGCAAGAAACCCTTCAGTCAGCATGTGAGGAAATTTTGAGCTAGCAGCACTCCCAGGACCACCTTGGTCGTCCTTACTGGTGTCACAGAGGCAAGAGAGTGGTCTTGTGAAGCAGTTGTCCAGTGGCTTGCTACTTGTGACTGGGCCTCTTCACCTAATTGTGCTCCTCTACAAAGAACACACCAGAAATTTGTCATTTCCACCTCTGCAAAAATTGATATCAGCAAAGTGAAGATCCCGAAACACCTCACTGATGCTTACTTCAAGTAGAAGAAGCTATGGAAACCCAGACACCAAGAAGGTGAGATTTTTGACACTAAGAAAGAGAGATACCAGATTTCAGAGCAGTGCAAGGTGGATCAGAAAGTGGCAGACTGACAGATTTTAGCAAAAATCAAAGCTGTTGCTCAGCTCTGGGGCTACCTGAGATCTGTTTTTGCTCTGACAAGTGGAATTTATCCTCATAAATTAGTGTTCTAAGTTTCTTACTAAGAATCTAACTAGATAATTGATACATTAAAGAAGAATATCTTTGGACATGAGGATTTTTTGTAAGTTTTACCAAGGCAGTGATTTCAGCAGGGAGTCTAAGTCAACATGATGTCTAAAGAGACAGGGGGCTCTAGTCAGCAATATTTATAGGCATTCAGATTCATGCAGACTATTTTGAGGCTGCAAAAGGCTTTAGATGAAGTCTGCAGCCTGTTATGTTGTTGCAGAGAGCTCGTTTTGAATTCCTATTTAGGTATCACAATCAGAGGACCAGTGAAAATTACTTCTTAGCTATTGCTCTTTCTTACATATCTGTCTCCGAAGTGTGTTCTACCCTGATTGTGATTCATAACTACTGGCCTATTGAGACAGAACACTAACCAGAAAGATAGCATCGTGTCTCCCTTGTAATCTGTGACACCATACACCATACACAGTTTTCTGTTGCAGCATCACACAGTACCCTATGAAATTCCCAGGTTTCTGTGAGTGAGCTGCCACCATGGGAAAGGTTAGGTGACAATCTAGAAGATCAAAATAAATAAATAAACAACAAAATCCCCAGCAACAACAACAAATCCACTTTACTTATTGTTCTTCAAATCAGACCTTAAGTATTAAATATTTCTAGAAAAACAATACAGTACTCTAAAACCATCTTTTCAAATATTATTATAAAGGGCATTAAGGACAAACTGAAGCTTTGAACTCATTTTTAGTTTAAATATATCACAGCTAAAGTCAAAAGGCTAAATTTTAACAATGAAAACATTTTTATCATGTATCACAAATATGATTGAAAACTTTTCTAAATGGTTTATGATAATAAAAGATTTTACAAATGGTCAATATTTGTTTTTTGGGGGAACAATTTATTGAGTTATAGTTTTAAAACATTGGTGTTGCTAGTGGTTTCACACAGGCTTCCTTTTACAGAGGAGCTGGAATCTTTCGGTTCATGGGACCTCCTTGATCTCAGTCTGTACGAATTGTTTAGTTTTATTTGGTGCCACAAGGACTCCTCCAAACTTATCAGAAGCCTCAGCTCAATACAGAAGAAAGAGAGGCTCAGACATGTCAATATAATACTGTTAATCTTTTCCACGTTTATGATTCTGGGGTCAAAGTCAGACTTCTTATTGTATTAATAATAGCAAAGCAAAAATAGGCTTTGTAGTTGTGAATTCATGGTCTTAAAGAATAATTTCCCTGTGTTTTTATTAATGCAAGCCATCCATTGAACCACTCAAAGACTCAATTATATATTCCAATGCTATATCACATGCTGTACCTTTAACTTTAGAAGATTATAAAATGGATATGCATTAGATTCTTTACAGTCATCAACATAGGATGGTTCTTTTGTTCAAAAGTTATGTCAATTTATAACATCAAGATATATATTTACTAAAATGCAGTTCAGGGCTTAATAATGAGCTCATTAAAAACCAGGTTTCCTGTACTTATTCACAATAGTTTGCAGAATAATTCCTATGTTATGCATTACAGAGCATGCCCATATACTCTGGATTCTGTTACTATCTGATCCGTAGGACAACAGTAATCAGAATATTAAAAGGGAAACCTGGCAAAACCCTATGTGAAGCTCCAGAATATCCTGTGTGTACTGAAGGCATGTCCCAGTGAGCACTGCACGGAGCAATTAGTGCATTCCAGGAGGACTTTGCTTGGCCAAAACTTTTATTTGGGAGGAAGCCGGTGTGACATTGATGCGACAGGCAGAGAATATCTTACTTCTTTCCCTCATTTGATTGATGAATTGATAAGGCACGTTATGAGTCCAAGTCCATCTCACATTAAATCTCTCCTAAAGGCAGGAGAACATGATTATATACCCCTGGTTACAAAGTCTTACATTTGACCTGAAAGGAAGCAAAGGAACACTGTGTGTTTGCCAAGTTACATTATAGAGATATCAGTTCATACACTGTAATCAAATGAGTTTTGAAATACTGTGCTAATGCCAGCTGAAGCTGTGGCTTGTCAGAGTCTCAGCAGCAGGCATCTGCAGTGGTTAGGAGTGCACACTGCAAACTCTGTTCTCTTCTGATTCCTTATTCCACCCTGATGAACTGTATGATCATGGGGAAGTCATTTAGATTTCTCTAGCTCAGTTGCCTCATCTGCAAAGTGAACCAGTAGTACAGCATTGTCTTAGTTAATTTTCACTCATTGCTGACATGAAAAACTCAGCACACCTAAAATTAAGCAAGAAAAAGTTTACTTAACTCAAAGTTAGTAGAGATTTCAGTCCATCCTCAGTTGGCTCCAAGGCAGAGTGGCACATAGAAGAAGGCAGCAGCTCAGGGGAATGGAACACAGCAAAAAGCAAAGGGAGGAGCCATGGCTGTGGCAGCTAGCAAGCCTCCCTCCCTTCTTTACACTGTTTTCAGGTATCTGCCCCAGGGTGGGTGTAGCACTCACACCCATAATCCCAGTATTGGATCACAAATTAATCACAAACTCTAGAAGCCTCCCCAGTGACTGCATGAGGCTCTGGGAGAGCAACTAGACACAAACCACAGTGGGGATATATCAGGGTGATAGTAAGGATTACTTATATTGATATGTATGAAATCCTAAGAACAGAGCTTGATGTCAAATGAGCACGTTAGCTGAATACTGTGGTGCACTTCTGTAATGCAAGACTCTGAAAAGTTGAGGCATGATGATTGTGAATTTGAGCCTCACTTGGACAATATAGTGACAGAACAACAGCCTGTCTCAAATCAATTAATTAATTAATAAGATATAACTCAGTGCAAAAGCTCTGGGTTTAATCCTTGGTAGCATACACATATACACATAGAAGTATGCACACATGGGCATACAAAGGAATATATTATATGTATAAGTTATTATTATGATTAAGTTTTAGAAAAGGTGATAAAATAGCCCTTTCCACACCTGCTCATTCATTCATTTATTTATTTTCTTCTGTCAAATATGAATGGCCTGGACCGAGTTTGACAGTTAATGTAAAATTGAGCAAAAGAACTTTCATCTTCATTTGTTTGCTTCTCTATTCATTATTGTTGGTTAGATGTGTTAGGTATTTGTGAGTTTACTCTTTGTTAGTTTGAAAAAGCAGAACGCATTTGAGGAATATACTTTAAAAAGGTTAAATGATTACATCGTTATCAGTGAATTCATGTGGGTTTCCATCTTAGTTACCTTTCTCTCGCTGGGACAAATACCCAACACTCAAAATGAAGGAAGGAAAGGTTTATTTAGCTCACAGTTACTGGAGGTTTCAGTCCATATTCAGCTGGCCCAAGGCTGAGTGGAACAGGGCAGAGAGGACCCAGTTCATAGTGGCAGAACAGCAACAATCACGACAGAGGCAATTGACCAACCAGGGCAGCAGACAGCAAAAACACTAGTCTTGTCTCTTTGTCTCTATATTATATTCAGGCTCTCTATCTCAGCCTGTCCGCCTTAGGCTATACCCATAATCCCAGAAGTACTCACACCATAATCCTATCAGTATTAAAACACATAATCCCAGTGACTCATGAGTCAAGTCTCAATCTATAGAAGTCCCTGCCCCATGACTGCATGAGGCTTTGAGACAACTAAACATAAACCATAACATTCTACCCCTGGACCCCCAAACTCTCATACATATCCCTTTGGCAAAAGACATTTTAGTCCATCTGAAAGAGTTCCCAAAGTCCCAAAAGTTTCAGCATTGCTGAAAAGTCCAAATCCCAAGTCTCCTCCAAGATCCAAGGCAAACTCTCAACTGTGAGTCCCTGTACAATAGAAAAGTTAAACATGTCCAACATTCAAAGGCATAAGATAAACATTAGGATTCCAAAGGTTGCAAACAACAGGGTAATACAAAACACTGGGACCAACACATGTCCCAAACCCAGCAGGGTAAATATTAAATTGCATAGCTCCAACTGGAGCATCCGAAACAGTCTGCACTGAGTTGTGAGCTCAAAGGCCTTACACGGCTCTGCCCCTACAGCACTCTTTGTGGTAGTTTCCATGGCTTTTCACTTAGGTTGGCTTTGCTCCCTCTTTGCACAATCCATGTTCTTGGTTTTTCCAAACTTCTGGGGTTTCTACTGAATAGGCTTCTCACACACAGCTTTACACACTGCCCTCTCAGGGGCACACTGCCTGGCCTCCCAGGTCTTCTTCTGAAATCGAGGTGGAAGCTTTTTAACTTCAGAACTCCTGCATTCTGCATGGGCCTATGTGGATGATACCAACGGTTGCTGCCAGCTTGAGCAGTAGCCTGGCTACCTTCTCTATTGGCTGAAGGGGTTGAGGGTCTAGATTGCTGAGCAGTCTGATCCTGATTCCAAAAAACCATATTCCCCACGCCAGTGCCATTTTGGAACCTGGTTTGGCCGCTGTCGCCATTCTGGTACTTGGGTCTCTGCGGCTTTCTTCTCAAGGCAAAACCTCTCTCCTTTGCAATTCTGGGGCTGCAAAGGGTGGAGAGCTGCCACCTCTTGTGATGCCCTCAGGCCATCCTTTTGATTCTTTGGTTCCTTCCCAGCAATGGAACTTCTTTTAGCTCCATCTTTGCAGTCCACAGCTCTCCTGGTGCTTCCTTCCTGGCCAAACTCACATTTTAAATCATCCTGCTTGGCTCTTTTCTCTTTATTCTCAACATAAATCTGGCTAAAAGCCACCAGTAACAACCATTCCACACCCCCCCTATAGTTCACTGCTTTGAAATATCTCTTGAAAGATTAATCAGTCTGGAACTTCCTGTTCCAGCCCAGCCCAAACCGCACCGCTGGGAGCTGAGCCTGCGCACCAGCCGCGGGTAAGCCCCTGCGCCCCTCTGCCCCGCCTCTGCGTTCCCGCGACTAACTTCCTGTTCCAGCCCAGCCCAAACCACACCGCTGGGAGCTGAGCCTGCGCACCCGCCAAGGGTAAGCCCCTGCACCCCTCTGCCCCGCCCCTGCGTTCCCGCGACTAACTTCTTGTTCCAGCCCAGCCCAAACCTTACCGCTGGGAGCTGAACCCGCAAGCCAGCTGGGTCAGGATCCTTGGCCTGCCTTCCCTTTCCCCGCCCCCCGTTTTTTAAACCCCTCCAGCCCAAGCTCCAGCACCGAACCCATCAAATAGCCCGTTTGGCAACCGATCTGGTCCACGAGCCTACCAGGACTATTCAATCCCAAAGCTCCACCTCCACCTACAGACCACATCCTCCAGGATTCACAAAAGCTAGCAGCCAGAGCCCCAACACAAGAGTCAGGAACCTCTGTAGAAGAACCACCTTGGAGTCTCCAGACCAAACGTCCATAGACACAGCAAAACACCACCAAAGTGCAGAGGTCACTTAAATACAAAATGATAACAACAAGGAGTACGAGGCAATCTCAGGACCCGTGCCCACCCAAAC
>PVJA010031569.1:0-24803 GCA_004027025.1 Myocastor coypus
GGGATCAAATCGCGGTCCCAGCAGCCACCTAAGCTTTCCTAAGCAGGCGCTTTAGACCACTGAGCCATCCTGGTGTCTAATACATCAGAAGCACCTGAAGAAACACATATGGATTCAGTAGTCTTTCAAAGACTATCCAAGCGCTACAGCAATGACTAGGGTGGACAGTCTCTCCCCACAGGGAGTTTAGGGTTTAGCAGGGAAGGATGAGATACTGATCATAATATCATTGCTTTCAGTAATTTCCTTTGCATTCAACCAAGAAGAAAATGTGCTAAGAACAGAAGTGCTACCATCCCTGAAAATAAGACCTAACCTGAACAAAGCCTGTCAGCCCCAATCGGCCTACTCTTACCTTTCCTGCTCTTACAGAGTAGCCATGGAGCAAGAGAATAGTGAAGTACAATCTTCTGCTTGACACTGGCCATCACCATAGTAACAACCATCTAGAGCTGCTTCTTGTTAGGGAAACATGGTAGCTGGACTCTCTGATGGTTCCAGAGTACTAGAAGATGCCACACGGCACATGGCATATGTCCACTATGTGTCACATTCTTCTCTTGCTAACCTACTTGGTGGTCATCACAGCCCAAGTACAGACTTGGTTATTGTTATTATAGCCTTACAGATGAGAAGTGACCTGCCACAGCTCACACCATATGTACTGGTCAAAGCTGGGATTCCAGTCCAGAGCCCAAATTATTATAAAGAATGCTCTGCTATGACCCCAAGCAAAGATGGGGTCCTCTCAGGTTTAAGGCCTTTCTAATCCCACAGCTGGGCATAGACCAGCTATGACCTGGGAGTACACTCAGACTCTCTGCTATGCTGTAGGCTGAGGCAAGAGCAAAGCAGATGGCCCCTCTGACAGGTCCTCTAGCCCTGAGGGCCTTGTCTCCAAATCTGACAGAGGATCAGGTTAGCCTCTGTGATGTTTGTGCTCCCTCCAGAAGCTTCTTGTGTTGAACCCCAAATTCCAATGCGATGCCATGTGGATGTGGAACTTGTGAGAGGAGATTAGGTCATGAGAGTGGAGCCCTCACACATGGTGCCTTTGTAGAGGCAGAAGCCTAGCTTGCTCCTCTTCTGCTATGTGAGTGTACAACGAGAAGACGGCAGTTTGCAACCCGGAGAGGACCCTCACCAAAACTTGACCTTTAGCACCCTGATTTCAGATTCCTACCCTCCAGAATGATGAGAAATAAATCTGTGATTAATAGGACTTCTAGTCTATGGAATTTGTTAAGCAGCCCTAATAGACAAAGATGGATACCAGCCAAGAAAGGCACCCACAGGAGTCGTCTCAAGACCTGTTTTATATCTGGCCATAGTTCCCACTTGGTTGGTTTAGACCATGGGCTAATGAGAGACCAGACAAAATGCCAAGTGTCTTACACATGTAAGAGCTTATGTCAGGCCTGAGGAGACAGAGCTCAGATTCCAGGCCAACCAAATGCCCAGGGAATGGTGGAGAACCAGAAGACCCTGGAGACCTGTCTTGCAAAGGAAGAGACAGGACTGAAGAGACTGTGAAGTTTGTAGCAAGAAGTGTACTGGCACTGTGATCCCCGTGCTCTGGAAGGAGGAAGGGTAGCTTCCCACCTCTCACCTCAGTGGGGGAAAGGTGCAGTGGGTCCCTTG
Organism: Myocastor coypus; assembly: GCA_004027025.1. NCBI lineage: Eukaryota > Metazoa > Chordata > Mammalia > Rodentia > Myocastoridae > Myocastor > Myocastor coypus. Next base: position 1,642 of record PVJA010031569.1, read on the forward strand.
GAGAGCCTGGCATGCACAGCTGGACACTGACGACAGTAAGATGCTCCAGCCTAGAAAATCAGTAATGTGAGCAGTGGGCTGGCTGGGCCCTGGGTCAAAGTGGGTGAATGTAGCTGCTGCTTTGTAATTCCTAGAGCCAGTAGAGCCCAAGTGCTCCCCACGGGCCAGAAGGAGCTTTCTGAAAAGACTGGAGGTGTCATCTGAGGACCAGTTCAAGAAGGCAAACTGCAGAGGCAAACAAACTGCATCCCAGAGGAAAGAGCAGTTCACTCATCACGGCAGGAATCATTCAGCCTCACTGGGAACTCCACAGCTGGGATCTCCAACGCACAGGGCCCTGGAAGGATCCATCACAATCCTGCCAGGTCCAGAGAGCACGTGGCCTGCTCCAGGCCATATGTACCTCAGGTCCTCAGCTCTCTCTCTGTCTCTCTCTCTCTCTCTCTCTCTCTCTCTCTGTTCCTGTCTCCCTCTACCTTAGGGGAGTGAGGAACAGAAACCTCAGGTGGACATAGGGGCAGAAGAAGAAAAGAAACAAAATTGAAAGAAGAAAGCACAGCCACCCCTTCCCAGTGAAGCTGCTCCGGTCCACGACAGTCCAGTCCACGGCAGCCTGGTCCACGGCAGCCCACCAGCCACCACTCACTGCCTGTCTTCGGAGCCAAGCTGCAACTCCAGGCAAGGGCATTTGCATAACAAAACCTTTCTTCATTTGACCCAAATGATTCCACCTGGGAGAAGCATCTTTCCTTTAAATATAGGCAGACCTTCAGTGGTACATTTTAAATTGCTAGGACAGCTAAGGTTTTGTGCACCTCTGTCTTGTCACCCCACCTGAAGTAGGAGAACCTGGAAGCCGATGCAGTGCCTAAGCCTCCGTTGGCCCCTCCGTGGGATTTGGTCACCACAGACAAAGACTTGATGACTAACACAGGGACACATGTTGTGTAGAGCAAGGCACAGCCACAGGCAAGAGCAACCCACCGCCTTTCCAGATTGCTCCCGCTGAACAAAGAGACGAATGATCCCAGCCTATTCTCTCTGCGCATCCTCAAGCAGTAGGTGGTACAAATAAAAATACCACCTGACCTTTGTACAGCACTTCGCAGTTTCAAAGCAACCCTCATCACCCAAAGCCACTCTTCAGCCCCCGCATCCATCCCCAGACCATTCACAGCCCGAATCCACCCACGCACCTGCTTTTCCTAGTGGCCAGCCCCGTGTCAGCCCCTGTGGGGGGCGGGGGGTGGGGGGGAGGCCGCGTGCTCCCCCCAGGTCCACGTGTCCTAGGAAGAGTTTCCTCATCCAGTCAGCCGGCCAGAAATGTGGGCAGAGAGCGAAGGGCAGCTTGTTCAGGTTCTGTTTATTATGTTCTCACAGCCTTGTTTATAGTAAAGGTGAATGACATGATTCGGCTTTACATGGTGATGAAACATCTCAGGGAGGACCCCGTCAGCCAAGTGGTGTGTGTGGCAGGTGAGCTGCTACAAATCTGTTGTGCTGGCGAGTGACTCAGCTAGTGCTACTGTGGATGGGGTGGCACTCACTACCCAGCCACCTGTTCCATGCCGGGCAGAAGGGAGGGAGCAGGACAGAAGAGAAAGAAGAACCAAGGAAGGAATCGTTTATTGAGGAGCCTGGACCCCACTGGCAGGAAGGCCAGTGGCCAAAGCCTGAAGTCTCTCATCAGGGCCACCAGCATCTTGTGGAGTCCTGAGCCAACACAGAGACAGGAAGACACCTTTGTTCTTTGCTTCCTCTTCTTGGCCTCGTGCCCAGTGGCACGGCAGCACACACAGCGACACACACTCTCAGTGCCACCTCGTGTTTTAACTCAGAAAGAGACAGATTGAAAGAAGGCTAACACTTGGCCGATTGAAGACAGGATTGCAAAGCCATAGCGTCCCTGCCTGGCTTGGATGTGGACAGACACAGGGTAGGCAGAGTTCTGAGTGCTCTCAGTGGTAGGAGACCATCCTGCTTCTAACTCGGCCCCTCCTCACCTTTCACCCCGGGACAAGGAGGGGCAGACCATGAGGTGCACCTGTCTTCCTGCCCCGCTCCTTCCTCTTCCGCCGTCCGCGCTGCCACCCTCCCCCAGCTCTCAGCACAATAGTCTCATAATTTCCTCATAATACAGCCAGCTTCTTCACTGACAAGGGCCTGGGGTACAAGAATACCAGCCTGGTCAGGGAGCAGTGCCCAGGGCCCACATCCAGAGGCTGGCCCTGCATCTGGGGCAGAAGGCCTCTTCACAGCTTTGGTTTGTCAGAGCAGCAAGATCTGGTGAGAGCACCATTGAGTAAAACCAGCTTGCAGCTTCCCAGCTGCCCATCCAACCTAGGACCGGAAAGGGAATGGGGAGGGCTTGGAGCAGGGCCCAAAGCCCTAGGTGGTCTTGGAGAAGCCTCCCAGACTTTGATACTCCTGAGAATGTGCCACCCTCTGCTGAGAAATGTAGGCATCGTTGTGCCACTACTATTTTCACTACCATGACATGCTTCACTCACTACCTGAGTTCCAGCTCCGTTGTTACACAGCCTTAGGTACAGAGGCACATCCTGACTCAAGAAGACCACAGACAAAAGCTCATGAAAACAGACAAGGGGGATCTGGCTCATCAGGCAAGCCCGGGGAAGCACTGTGCATAGGACTCGGAAACACGGCAAAGCGTCTCTTGACCAAGTACCCCTGCTGCTCGCTCTTGGCACGCCCACTGCCAGACAATGCATGTGGCTTGGACCCAGCCCTTCAATCTCAATGAAACACGGCAGGCTGAGAGGTGGAGAGGGGGCTCCCCCAGAAGTCCAGTTCCAGAGCTGACAAGATCCTTGGTTGTGCTTCTGCATCTGGGTGGGCCCTCACCCTCTCATCCTGCCACTGTGCTTTGCCCTTAGCCTGCTTCTCCCCAATCCTTAGGCACATGCTTCTGTGCCTCTTCTGCACAATGGCAGCCCCTGCAGAGCTTGAAAGACAACTGTCACCCAGGCCCCACCAAAGGGCTGTGACTCCCCTGATGCGAGGTAGGGCCTAAACGATTTGGTTTGTAACCTCCACCTGCCAGGTGCATCAAATGCATAGCCATGATTGAGAGCCACTGTCTTAAACCATCTTTGTTCCACAAGACCACAAGCCACTACACATCCAAAAGCTTACAAAAAATACAGATTCTGGGCCCTGCCTGAGACCTATCGGCTCAGCATGTCTAAGAGCGGGACCTTGGGCAACATGTATTAGGTTTGTAACAGGGTTTTGGCTTGATCCCAGTACACACACAAGTTTAATAAAATGTGGTCCCAGAGGATCCTTGTCCAGCGCAGGGATATTCTGGGCTGGGACTGTTTGTCAACAATTGTTCTGCTCAGTCCAGCAAAGGTAAAACTCACTCCAGCCCCAAACAGGTTAGCACTCCAGGGGAGCCAAAATGCCACTTAGATGGAGAGATGAACTCAAAGCCACAGCTTAGCCGGCCCAGTGCCTGGGCTTTGCCTACAGTCTGCAGAAATCACAGGCCAAGAACCAGAAGCAAAGGAAGATGGAACTTGGAAACAGCTCCAGGGGTGCCCACCCATGAGGTGGATGAGGCTTATGAGAGGAAAAGAAGAAGTCAGGGGCAGAGGACCCAGAGACACAGAAGGTTGGGGATGAGGTATGTTTGGATATTGCTCTAGATGTTGTAAACATTTCTCTTTGTTTTCTCACAGGCCAAAATCCAGGTTGGCGTGACCAAAGTGCCTCAACATAGGCATCAGAATGGGGAGCTCTGCACCCTCTGTGGGAAGCAGGGTGCGCAGAGTGAAAGGAAAGCGACCCACATGGGAAGATTATGTCCAGTGCTCACAATTGTCTCACAAACACACACACACACACACACACACACACACACACACCACGGACACACACAGATGCTCCACGGGAGTACCATAAACAGAGCTAACATGTTCTTCTACACATGGACTCGGACCCACAGACCCTACCTCCCACTATGAGAGTGAGTTACCGGGATGCAACGACATCACCACTGACAGCCTTTGTTCCACTAACAGCTGGGGAGAACTCGAGGCGCCAAATGAAATGCCACACAACACTCTTGTTCCAACCTTGCTCCTTGGGCTAATGGAAGTGCTGAAGAGAACCTTTCCAGAACACAACTCTGCAGTTTCCGCTAGTATGCACCTCATTTTCAACAGTAGAATTGGCAGCAGATGCACGTTTTGCATGTAAACAATGTATGTAATACCCTGTTGGATAATTTGATCATTAAATTAATTCTGGAAGCTTTAGCTAAAAATGGATTTTTTTTTTTTTTTAACTGGGGTAGGAAGATATTATCAGCCTTAACTAGGAACACTATTTGAGCCTTCGGAGTTCTTAAGCATAAACGCCCACAGGTCCACTCAGTGTTGGGTCAGGAAGCAGGTATTTCTCTCTTTCCAGAATTTCTCCCAGATGTACCAACCCTCACTTACAGATGACAGTGGCCGATGCAGAGAAGTAGGCACTAACACTAATAGGACTCAAGGGCCTTCTTGGTCTTGTCTGGCTATAGCCAAAGAAGAAAGTGATTCTCAGAGTTACAGGATACAAGTGCAAATGCAGGGCCCCCGGCATGACCCCCCAAAGGAGAGGGCTCCAGCTTATCCCCCATCGCCTGCACTCCAAGATCTTTGTCCAGTCTTGTGCTGCTTTATTCCTTCAAGTTAAAAGATTTGTAGACCTGCAATGAATCTGAATCGTTTGTGCATAAATTCCCAGTAATAACTCCATCGCATTCTTTGCCATTCGTGTCCACTGGAGACCAGCATCTTCCGGGCCCCTCTTCCACATTCTGATCTCTCAGCTGAGGGTTCATTCCTCAACGCTGCTCTTATGGCAATCAGTTTTTCCTGCACAGCTGGAGGAGGCTCTGCACTGTTCATCATTCGTCCCCCAAAGAAGTTTCCTGCCACTTCCCATAGTGGCCACAGGGTCACAAGAAAGCATTTTAGAAAGGTATTCATAGTTAAATGTTCACAGTGATCTTCTTATCCACACCTGCATATTTTATGTTCAATCCCAAAGGCTAACAACTGAGAAGGACGCGATTCTCGACAGCCAGGAGGGGCCTTTCTAAGAAAGGAAGCTCCCAGGAAGCAAGCTGGAAAAAGCATCAGCCTGGCTCCCTGTTCTCCCCCATCATAATGACATGGCCTGCATGGAAAGGGGGAGATGGGCAAACAGGGAAAGTATTAGGCACTGGGAAAGCTGTCATGCTATGGGAATTTGCCTCCCTTTGCCAAGCTATCTGTCTGTCTAAGAGATACATGATATCCCAGGAAAGCAAGGGTAGAGAGTGCATTAAGCAATAGATGTATTATAGGGAGCCCCGATACACAGAAGTCTACTGGTTTACATTCCCTGGTCATTTGGAAAACTTCTAGAGAAGTTCCTGGTAGAACTGAGGAATATTTTCAAGCTGTATCTTTCTTGATGAAAGCTCCACTCAAAAGCCATGAAAGAAATCTCATAAGACCCTTTCTGGAAATGCAAAGGTAAGGGAGATCTATAAATTTCCTGGGCTAACACACACAGTGGTCACAGATCCTCACACGGGTTGGTGGAAATGGAAGAAACAGCTGACTCTGTGGGGCTTGACTCATCCCAGAGGACACCTGTCAAGGATGCCAGAAACCTGGGATTCCATACAATAGTGCCGGAAGGCTGGGGTTCCACAGAGACCTCTCTCCCCAAGGTGAGGTCTCAGTACCTGGGGTTGGTGTCTACACTGGGAAGTGCATTTGCATTATTTACAGACTAGCCTAGCGCAGCAGATCTGCCTTCTCAGTGAATGACCCGAGACATTATGATGACCAAGTTGTTGGCCCACAGAAGGGCAACACCAGCAAGGTGCTGCCACTAACTGAAACACGAACATGGGTAAATGGAAGAGAGTCTGCGCTCTGGCAGCTGAGTTACTCTTTGGAATGGCCCTTCATTCTCTCCTCACCCCCTACCTCCTACCCCCAAATGCCACCACCTTTGAACACCTTATGAGATTTCACATTAGAATATGGTCTTGGCAGCAAGGGGAGGGAAAGCCGGTGATTTCCAAGAGTCCCCATCTGAGGTTTAACTGAGCCTCCTCTGGCTTTGGGACAGCAAATCTAAGTACATTTTGGACCTCAGGAACCTGGGGTAAGAGTCTTTCTCCATGAGGCTGTGTACTTTTCCCTGGGCTTGGTCAAAGCAAGTCAGGGATGGTTCCTGCATATTCTTTCTTGTAGCTTCTCGGGTCTGAAAGTCGATGTTTACCTGCAGACACAAACAGAGAATGAGGTTACAGACCCTCGAGGACCAAAGCACCTGGCAGCTGGCCCCACAGAATGATCATTAACAACAGCTTCTATCTTTAAGGTGATGTGGCATTTCAAGCTGTTTTCATGAAGCTCATTTCATGAGATCACATCAAGAAGCTTGTGAGAAGTGAAGACTAACTATTCTTACTTTCAAGTTATAACTAAGGCCATTGATGAAAGCTGTCATGCTTGTCTAAAGTAGTATGGAAAGTTAGTAGCAGAAGCAAGACACAAGCTCCCAAATCAACTGATTCCTAGTCCAAGGGCCTTCACAACAGGCAAATCGTTAGACTCAAGTCATGTGTTAATGCAGCTTTCCTAGAGGAAGCCTTCTCCCTGTCCTTTCATAACTATCAAGGACCTAGATGCCCTGTAGAAAAGAGATTCTGGTTAGAATGTAATCTGTAGGGCTGGGGATATAGCTCAGCAGCTGACTTGCCTACCAGATAAGCACATGGTCCTCAGTTCAATTCTCAGTACCAAAGAAAAGAAAATAATGTAATTTATATTCAAACCAGCACTAAAAGTGATGTATATCATACTACCTTTCCACTGACAAAGATTTTGCCCATATCAACTTGAAGTACAATTGAAGACTTGTAGGCATATGGTGCATTCTGAACTCATAGAAATAGCAAATAGTTTTCCTCAATTACATCCTGCCAATTAAAACTCTGTACTATAACTCAACAATAGCAATACATACAACTTCACCATATTTAAAATAAAATAAAATGAATAGCTACAAAGACTCTTTAATGAGGGACAAATATTGAGCAGGCCACTTATCTCTAATCCTTGGCCTAGTCTGAGCCATTAGTAATGTTACTTTTTTTTTTTTTTTTTTTTACAGTGGAATGAATGAGATTCTTAAGTGTTGAAGAACTTGATCACAATCTCATAACTAGCTAATTAGGAGCTGAGATTGGAACAAAATTCCAAAGAGGATATTTATTGCATTAAACTGTGCTAATTTTTGCCAGGAAAATAAACATAGACTCAAGGGTATTTACTTTTACAAAACTCCTAGAGCAATGTAGATGCTGCCAGTTTGTATTTGACAGTGAGGATGTTCCTAATACAGCTCCTCTGATCAATGTTCTGAGCTTCCAGTCCTTCAAGATAATTCCTTTTGGCCTGGGGTTGTGCTGGGCAGTACATCGTTTGCCTTGCAGACACAAGGCCTGAGTTTGGTCACCAGCACCACAAAGAGATCATCATTATTATCATCACCATGACCATCTATTAGAGTCCACCAGAGAACTGCAGCTTAGCTCAGTAGAAGAAAGTGTCCACCAAGCGCTGCTCAAACTCCTCTAAGGAAGGAGGGAGAGGAGAACCAGCAGCTACACACTGAGGTCTCACCAGATGGTGGCAGGGGCCTACACACCTCCCGTGGAGCCTGCACATCCACAAACTCTTCAAAGATCCTGTGGGCTTTGGAGACCAGCTTTGCCGTTGACCTGGTCTTTTTGAACTCCTCACAAGCCAGCCAGAACTCCAGATTCTCCTCACTGAACTCTGTCTTCAGGAAGGCACGGAAGGCGGCCACACCATCTGCAAATGTGGGAGGAAGAGATGCGAAAGATTTACGCTCTAGGATTACAGAAAAAAGAGAAAGATGGTAATATGATGTGAGCGTCCTCAACTGTCCAGGCCTGCTCCTCCTCCATATCCCCAAGAAAACTCTGCTCCCTAAGGCCTAAACATCCTCAGAGCAAGCTATGCCCCTTAGTCAAGGATCAGAGCATTACAGAGAGGAAAATTTTTAAAAGCCACAGACAAAACAAATATGGGTAGGCCCCATCACTTTGAATCAGCGCTCAGTGCTTACGCCTGTCTCTTAACAGAAATGGCTGTCCCCTGGGGCTGCTCCTCAGCCTGTGTTACTAATTAGGCCAAGGCAAAGCACGTAATCCATTTCTTCCCCAGTCCAAGACAACATCGTAAGAAAACACACAAACTAGAATAAGCTAAACAAACTAGAGGGACATGTGAATATCTCAGGCCAATCTTTTACTACTCCTCCTAAATAAATCCCCTCACTGAAAGCCAGTCCATGATACCATTCTGTCGCCTACCCAGCATTTTAGGCTCTTTTAGAAAAGCTTTAAGTCCCTGTATTTTTATTTATTTATTTATTTATTTATTACTGCCAGCTCAGTCTGCCTTGGGGGTGGGGGTGACACAACATGTAGTACCAGGCATCGAACCGCAGTCCCTGTGGTTGCCTAAGTTTTCCTAAGCAGGTGTTTTAGACTGCTGAACCATCTCAAGCACCCCCAATCCCCGTATTTTGATGTTCTATTTTGTGCAATCTTTAAGGATTTGGTTGTGACTTACATGTTTTAATTGAGATTGGCTATAATTTTTCTACCAGATAACTTAATGGTTAATGCACCTTTTTTATCCTTGTGAATTAACGTCACATATGTGTTGCAAAGTAGATCTTCCGATCAGACAAGATGATCAGGGTTACCCCATCAACTCAGCAGGGGAAACAACACTTATTTATAGCTTGAACATCCAGTTAGTGCTTTTGTTTTAAACATTTGAGTAAGTACTTTAACCTTTAACATGCTCTTCTTTAATTAAGTAACTATTGCCTATTTAGGCTTCTACAAACTGTCCTTGAAAGGGAAGATACACCCTAAAATAAACAAGTTTTTTTTTTTTTTTTTTTTTTTTTTTTAATAAACAAGTTTTGCCCTCGTTAAAAATGACTCAGGGGTGCTTTCCATTTTTCTCTAAAAATTCACAAGGAGGGAAAAATGCTAACAATTCTTCAGTCTGGATGGCAGTTGGACTGGACAACTGATCCCCCCCAGTATGCACCCACACAGCGTGCTGGCTAGGATCGGCCCATAGCTCGCCAGTGCCAGGCTGTTTTGAAATGTTTCATTTTGCTGTTTTGAAACTTTTCGTTTCTACAAATAAGAAAATTATACTGCGTTGGGGATAGCAATGGGCAATATAATAGCCACAGTTAAATACCTTTCATCTTGTTCTTTTCTGTTAAATGTGTGCTGTCTCTGATGTCTTATCTATTATTATCATTATTATTATTATTATTATACGCTTTTTAAAATAAATTTAAAAATAAAAAATTACAAAAGACAATACAAAACATTAAGTCTTACTGACAGGTACTTTTGTTTGTTTGCTTTAATGTATTTAGTAAGGGTCCACAGGGTCTCTCTATACAGATTGGACTCATAGCAATCTTCCTGTTTTCAGCCTCTGGAACGCTGGGACTGCAGGCACGTGCCACCATGCCCAGTCTCATTCATCATCTCAATGCATCCTGGGTGCAGGGCCAGCATGGACACTGGGGATGGAATGCCGTCCTTGCACCTGCCTAAAAAGGAGCTTTAATCAGCTGAGCTACCTGGCTGGCCCTTGAGCTCTCTGGCCAGACCTGATAGGAAGAGTTAATGTTTAATTGTTTGAGCAGTCTTACATGCCTACATCCAGTAGTCTGAGCAACAAATTTGATAATAACAATATGTAATATAACAATCCTTATTAATTTTCTCTTCTTATTTTGAAATTCTGTACCATTTGTATTGTTTTATGTTGCTTCGTTTCTGTCTTTGTTATTATACGTTTTTGTTTGGGATTTTTTTCCTTCTTAAAACGAAAAAAAAAAGAAAATTATTATCTTTGTCTTTCAAAATAGATACTTCAATGTTCTCACTAGAACAATAATCATAAAAGCCAGGACCTTTCACTGCAAGAGCCAGGGGTTTCCATGGATTTCAAAAGTTAAGTTTTAAATCACAAGAAAATCTAAGTCTGAAGAGCTGCACTTGAAGTGTGTTGATGGAAGCAGAGGGACCGTGCAATTTATCATCCAAGCCAGCACATTTCTGAGCATAGAGGGTGAGCCACTGTTAATTACATGGGGATGAGCAACATAAGCCACCATAGCCACAAGCCACACCCAGGACACAGAGACTTCCAAATTGAAGCCCTGAGTGTGAAGAGAGCAGAATTTAATCCCAGGCTATTTCCCATCGGGCACGATAGAAGCAAAATTACTCTTGGGCCAGGAGGATGAGGAGAGTAACATAGTTTCAAATCAAATAAAATGGCTACTGAGGGCACCTCCCACCCCATTCCTACAAACATAAGCATCGAAGTTCTGGAAAAAATGTATGCATTCACAATGAATGGGAATCAAAGTGAGCATAAAATATGGACATGGCAATGTTAAGGCACAGGTGGTCTGGGAATCATTTATTCATTTCAACTATGATTTTTAAATTACTAATGTATAAAGCATCGCTCTTAATCTTGGGATGCATAAAAGAAGAAATCTTATCATTACTTCCCATTAATTCCCTCCCATACCCTGCAGTCACAGTTTCGTCATGGAGGAGATCCAGAAGTTTCCGTGGGCTCCAGAGTTAAACTCAGATTTGAGAACAAGCACACCTGGCCAGCCAAGGGGCTCCTGAGGCAGAAGCTCCAGGCAGAGGGTGGATGGAAAAACACTGGGGCTGGAAACATCTCCGAAAAGCCCCAGAGCCCTTGAGAACCGAGGAGCTGCTGGTTCAGGAAGAGAGGGCTTAGCAGCGGGCCCAAGGCAGGGCTGAGGAACAGGCCAGAAGTCTCCCCCAACACCTCCTGCTTTTGTATTCAGGTGAACTTTAAAGTAAATTTACCTTTAACTGATACATAAAAATCATACATATTTATGGAGTAACCGTGGGATTTGATAAAACTATACATTGTACAGTTTAAATATAAATTCCTCAAACATGTACCATGTCTTGGTGGTAAAACCTTCTAAAATCTTTTCCTTTATCTTTCCAAATTTTACAATACATTATTGCTATGCATAGTCAACCTCCCTGCAATAGCTCACCAAACTTCTTACTCTAATGATAGCTCATCACCCCTTGGTTAACACTTTCTGGTCCCTCTCTCCCCAGCCATATTCATCCTCTCTCTCTTCCACCCTCTCTTTGCACTTCCTCTCTCTCTTTCTCTAAGTTGAAGACTTTTCACAACTTGGTCCCATTAGTTGTGACTGTTCAGAGACCAGCTTCTTCTACACTCCACATAAGCATCAGATCAGGGGCTACTTACTACACCTTACACCCCTTCCACTGTAGTTGAGCAGAGGGAGGAGAAGGGAAGCCAGGAGGTCCAAGTCTGTGTGCTTATCCAAAAAAGGAAAGAGGAAGCGACTCACAGAGCCTATTGTTTTTAAGCCAGAAGAAACTCAATTCCTTGAATGAGAGTTGAAGTTTGCCATTTGCATCAGATTTTGGGAAATCCTGCCTGCCTCTAAGCTAAACAAGGTACATACATGATCTCTTTTCATCTATGGACCACCTTTGACGGGTTTTGGTGGGGATTAAAAGAGATTATACCTGCAGAGGGCTCCCTGGGAATGTGGCTGGCCGCCATTACAGAGGAGGAAGCTGATGTTGAAAGAAGCAACTTGCCTGATGTCACACAACTAATAATAGGAAACAGAAACCTTTGGATAAGATACACTATCCTAATCCATAGTAGTGACAGGGCTGTTCCATGAACTCCTTCATTCATTCACCCCTTAGGTGACCTGAGTGTTCTGTTCGGCACTGAGAAAGGACACAAAGTGTTCTCACATGTGGCACCTTCCCTCAGAGGGCAGTCTGAGCCAAGAAACACGATCGTGGCATTCTGACATACTGTGGTGAGTTACATGATGAGTAAGTATGGGGGGCTATGAAGGGATCTTCAGCCATGTTGGAGTCCCTCTGAATAGGACCTGCAGGAGGAAGAGGCTTCTACAGCGTGACAGGGAGGGACGGATAAGGAAGCCCCACAGAAGGAGAAAGGGGCATTTGGAGAAGCAAGTTCAGGAGAGGGAACCACATGCATGAACACTAGGGTTGAGAAAGTTTATTTAGTAATTAAAGATATTTTAGAAAGACTAGTGTTTATTAGTACTAAGATAGCTTAAAATTTCACAAAAGAGATACTCGCAAGCCTATGTTTATCGCAGTGCTATTTACAATAGTCACAATACAGAAGCAGTGTAAGTGCCATCAACAGATTAATGGATAAAGAGAACACAGTATGTATGCAGGACAGGTATTACTTAGCTAGAAAGAAAGACGAAACTGTGTGTTTAAAGGAAAATATTTGGAACTGAAGTGTCATCATGCTAAGCAACATAAGTCACAGGTATTACATGTTTTTCCTTATATGTAGAAACATTTAAAAATGACCCAAAAGTAAAAGAGGGCCTATAAGGCAAAGGCAGGGAACTCAGAGGAGTTAAAGAGAAGAGGGCAATTAGGCTGAGAGATAGCTCAGCAGTCTAAGCACCTGTCTAGCAAGCCCAATGTCCTGAGTTCAATTCCTGGTACTGCATGCCATACCAGCCCCAGAACCCAGGCACGCTATGTCAGCCTCTGAACCAAGCTTGGTTGCACACACCTATAATCCCAGCCCTGGGGAGACTGAGACAGTAGTGTCACTATGTGTCTGAGCTATGTAGAGACCCTGTATCGAAAGAAAGAAAGAAAGAAAGAAAGAAAGAAAGAAAGAAAGAGAAAAGAGGGCAAGATAGTGGTAGAAAGGGGATATATATATATATATATATATATATATATATATATATATATCAATACATGAATATTCTTTTAGAATAAGCATACGCCAAGCAGCCAGAAAGACAGAAGGACTTCTCAGCACTACAGAAGTCAGGAAAAAAATATTACGAGGAGTGGCCACTGTGTCCAGAGGCTGAACCCGAAGGTCTGAGAGGGGTCACAGAGTCAGTGGCCCTGGGCAAGGCAGTGGTGGTCAGTGGTGTGATGGGCCCTAGCCATGCTGTGGTATGTGAAGAAGTACAGTAGGGCACAGAATGGAAGATGTCTCCTGCAAGAGACTCAGCAGAGAGGGACCAGGAGAGATGGAGTGTCTCTACAATGAAACACAGCTCGGGAAAGTTTTACTGCTTGCTTTTAAAATAGCTTTGGGGGCGGTGCCAGGAATCAATCTCAGGACCTTGCATTTTCTGCATCCTCAACCCGTATAATTTTTTTCAGAAGAGTGACTTAAATATGAAATGCATTTGAAAGAGTTAAAAAATTAGTATTTATTGAAAGTGTTAATGTTTGTTTGATCAATCCTACATACCTGTATTAATCTAAACTGATTTGATGATGAAAATATGTAATATAGCCATTGTTAAATTTTTCTTGTTTTGAAGTTCTGTACTATATGTATTCTTACTTGTTACTGTTTTTCCTATCTTCGTTTCTGCTACTTTTACTCTTTAAAAGTAAAAAATAAAATACAATAGCTTTGGGTGTGCTAAAGGTGAAGCTGACCAGAAAAGACCCGAGACACAAGAGGACTTGGAGATGAAGGAGAGAAGGGGGCTAACTAGGGAGAGGGAAATGTCGCCCCAAGGAAAGCAGAAGAGATGGGCCTGAGAGGGAACTAGGACGGTAAGAAAGAGCAAAGGCTGCGTGTGCATGCAAGGGAGTTTGTAGCTTTACGCAGGAAACTGAAGTTCCAACCTGCTGTTAGCAGAGGAAGGCAGAGGGGTCTGGGGAGGAAAGCAGGATTGTATTTTTATTTGTTTATTTATTTTGGAAATGAGCAGAAATTTTATCTATTTACTATCTGCCATGCTTTCTGCACAAGTTTTTCCAAAACCTCTATGCAAGCTATTTTTGTCACAATGTTGAGCCATAAATAGCATCACTGTGATTTTTTGTTAGGAAGAAACTAAAGCATAAAAAGTTAAATAAGTGGCCCAATTACAATTGGCAGAAGTAGAGCCAGGGTGCCGACCAGGGACTCATACGACTCCAGCGCAACATTTTTCCAGCAGTGTTTGCCAGAAAAAAAAAAAAAAAAAAATTAAAGGAAGGGAAAGATCAAAGAGTGAAATACTAATATTTGGAAAGAAGACAAGTATGAGAAAAGAGAAACCGAAAAGTGGAAGAACTTGTGTCTCTTAAGGACGAAAGCAAGGGAAAAGAGCTGTGGGTGAAGAGAGAGGATGGTCAGAACAGAGCTACTGGAGAGGCATCAAGCTGGACAGCTTTGGCCTTCCTTCTGTGTTAATTTAGGATGGAGAAGCTATGAAGGTGTTACATTTTAGAGCCATAGATAGCATGAACAAACTATACCAAGTCACCCCCTCACATAACTGTCAGGGTGACTCTCATAGACTAAATATCAAGGAGTAATTTAAAATGCTCAGCTGGACAATGACAAGAGGGGCAGGGGCTATAGTGGAAACACCCAGAGTGAAGAGTTGGGCAGCGCCACCTTGAGAAATGGACATGGGTGTGGCAGGCCTCAACAGACAGCTGTACAAATCCAGACTTGGGGAGGCTAACAGACCCCAGGAGGGAGCAAAAACTTTTAACTCAGAGCACATCCATCATTTGAAGACAGGAGCATCCCACCCACACTGGTGAATAAACCTTGAACCTGGAAAACAGCCAGGATTTAGGAGCGGGTGGTTGGAACCAAGAAAGGTGGCAAGGATAGGAAGAATTCTGTAAAACGTTAAAACCAGAGAAAGCATCCTCAGGGACTACAGCAAGCATCAATGAGCATGCACTTTGGGCACCACACCAGATGCCTTAGGAGACTTACGACACTTATTCCTCATGGCAAGCCAATGACATAGGTCCTGATGCATTCCCCCATTTGGAAAGAGAGAAGAACAAAGCTTAGAAAAGGGAAGCAACTTGCCCAAGGTTACACGGTTGAAGGTGGCGAGGATGCTGAACTGCAAAGACAGCATCCACATAGCATCAGTGGTCCAATCTCCAGGATGGAAGAGCCCGCTGACTACTTCGCTGGTGGACCTGGCTGTGAAGGGAAGAGCCCCATGTGTGGCAAGGCAAGGCCATGAGAAACGCCACCACGGATGGCAACGTTTCCATGAGAGACAGCAACAAGCAGGGCGGAGAGAGAAAGGAAGAAGGTGGAAGAGTATCTGAAAGTCAAAAATGCCCAGGAGCAAGGATGGCCATAGGCTATAGAGGTCAAAGAATTACACAGCAAAGCACCGAGACTCTGTAAGGTGTGACTTAGAGTAACACAGACAGTGAACTCCCAGCTGGCTGGGCTTCAGAGAGGCAGCCTACTACAAACCACAGGTCCTGCTTGGGGCAAAAGACACCCCAGCCCACAGGTGGGGGCACCAGTCCTGATCAGAGCCAAGTACATAACCAGCTGAGGCAATGCGCCCGCCTGCCTGGGTCTCCCCATCCTCATCTGTGGAGGGCGCTGCATTTGGCAACCTGTTCCAGGCAGAGTCATCACTCTGCTCCAAGCCCATCCGACCTTCCCTTCAGACACTACTTTTAGCTGTTCCTCATTTCCATTCCCTTCATCACTGACATCATCGCTGTCATAAATTGAGGACTTCCTCTGGACAAAGTAAGTTCTACGCTGTCCACTTGGCCTATATTAACCAACTTTATCTTTATAGCAACCCTATTCTTAGAAGAAAACAGAGGCTCTGGAGCCAGATAACTTAAGTTTGAATTCTGAATGACCTTGAAAAATCACCTTCCCATTTTGAAGCTCATCTCTAAAATGGACACAATACCAGAAATGACTATATTTGGTTGTTACCAGAATCAGTGAGCCAATGTACAGAAAGTCCTTAGCCTCGCATAAGGAATTGACACATGTTGGCTCTTAGGCAAGTTTGTTTTGTAAGAAAGGGAAGCAAAACACAGCGACATGTGTTGTGTGTGGTGTCTTTTCAGGAAAGGGTGATGACCATATCGACACACCCATCTATGCGGCTTTGAAGCCCACAGTACCTGCCTCCTCTCTGGCGATGGTTGGAAGGTCTCAGAGTGTCCCCTCCCACAGGAGGGAAGTGAAGTAACCCCAGCTAGGCAAACACACTGAACACATGTATGCGATGGCCCTGAAAATGTGCCATCTGGCTTCCAGATCCCGAGCTTCTCCAGCAGGAGGACACCTGCCATAACCTTCTCTGTGGTGAGGATGGAGGCCACCAGGTACCACTAAGAACCTCTAGCCTGCGTACGTCCCCTTCCCTCCCACAGCACTGACATCCAGCCTTACTTCTGCTTTCACATTTAAAGAGCTCAAAATCATGCTCTCGGAGATGTTGCAGCCATTGCTGAAGCAGACAGCCACCTTCCCCAACCCTGGGCCACAGAATGCTGTGCCAAGACACTGGCTCGTTAGGTCTTTCTTAGCCCAGTAGATGGCCTGCATTTCCAGGCCTGGCTCAAAGGGAGCAGAAAGACAAACAAAATATGGCCTTGGAAAGCTGCTGGGCATTTGAAGGGCAGAGCTTAAGTGGAGAGGAAGAAAGAATGGCCCTGCCCTCATGGGCCCTTCTGAAAAGTCTGGACGGAAGAGCTGTGGAGAAAGATGGAAGCAAAGATGCCCCAACAGACAAGGGCAGCCAGGCCTGCGCAGCCTACAGACAGCACTGCCCGCCACCCTTCCTCCACTCACCTGCTTTCTCCAAGCACTCATCTCTCAGGCCAAGGCCTTCCCCACCCTTTCCTTAGCCCCAAGGCCGGCACTGAGCAGGCAGCCCTGTGGGTGGGGGGAGACAGGAAAGTGAGAAGGGGCGGGAGGCACTGCAGGAACGGGGCGCAGAGCAGATGGCAGCTGCAGGCTTCTGTGCCTGCCTCTCACCTGGGTCCCCTCTCCTGCTGATGTGATGCAGTGAACAAACTGCATGGGCCTGGGACCAGCGGGATTCTTTTTCTCACATCTGTCCTCTCCTATCAACCTTCCACCTGCACCCAGTAAGCTTTTCGTCTGCTCCTCCCTCTGACTCCCCAACATCACCTACCCCTTCTTTCTCTTCTGCCCCCTGCCCTTTTTCTCCTCTGTCTTTCCATCTTTCCCCTTGCTCTCCCTCTATCAGGACCCTCTCCTGGCCTTCTGCTTGTCCTAAACTGTAGATGGCTCAAAGGGCAGGCAGCCAGCTCAGCTCGGAAGGGCGCAGCAGCCTCTCCAGGAACCACTCAGGGTGACCATGCCTTGCATTGGTCCTGTGTCCTCTGTCAGGCTCCGTGCATCCCACACAGGAACAGGAGCCCCAGAGGTCCAGGCCTTGAGGTGCAACTGCTAATTTCAAGCATCTGGGAAGACGGAGTTCTCTGACCCCCAGCCCGGAGGCACGGCAGCTGACTAAGAATTTAGGCAAGAGGTTTAACTTCTCGTCTGTGTGAAGAACACCTCCTCCACAGAGTCACAGGAGCAGGAGGAGTTCATATGTGGAAATACACTCCGAGACCAACGCACAGACAGGGAATGTGGATCAGTCCATGTTAGTGCCTGTGACTCTTGTACTTTGTGAGTCATCGTACAGAATGTAACTAACGCCACCACGCACAATCTTGGTGACTTAAATGGGGCAGGTGATGAGCAGCTTAAGAAACTGAGAAAGAAGCAAGGGGACCTGCCTTACAGTCATTTCGCCTTTATTTCATTTGAATCTTCCTTGACCCATGCTAAGGAGGCAAGGCTCCAAGAGCATAATAAATGTTTCTCCACTTACCCACATTCTCCCAGCAACCATCTCTCAAGCCGCGGTGCTCCCTGACCTGGACCCTACTGGACGGTTACCTGTCCAGTGGCAGGAAGGGAAAGGATTGCGCCCTGGACTCCCGCAACAGTGGGGAGAACATCGGCGTCCTTCGGAGCAGCCACGGAATCTCCCAGAATGCACCTGGGCTGCGCATGCAGCCGGCTGTCGGCTCTCTCCCTCCAGCTCTTTGAGGCAGGATGCTTACATAAGGAGAGAAACTAGGTCACTATGAATGAGCAGTGCAGCTGGTGCAGCAGGGCGGGTGACTTAGGTAACAGTTCAAGGTCCAGCAGCCTCAGTTCAGCTAGCATCAGAGGCGGGCCTGAGCCCAGCTCAGTTCCCAGGCAGGATCACCAGAATAAAAGGTTCTTTTTCAGCTCTGTGTTTACCAAAGTGCTCTCCCAAAGACGAGTCATCTTCTATTCCTGATCAGTTGGAGAAATAGCCCAGTGAATGGGTTCTGAGGTCTTTCTTAGATCAAAAAGAAGAAAATGTATTTATAAAAGCCAAGCTAGATAGATGTACTGATAATAAAGCCAAACAAATCCTCTTTGATTTGGAACCAAGCCAGTGATCGGAAATTTGTGATAAGAACAACATTACGATTGGAAGGTTTTGTGCATGTTTTGTTTTATGAAATAAAGGCTTTTAAACAAATGACTAGAGGCTAAGCAAGAATTACGTAGGGAGATTACATAACAAATAATTGCCAATTTCGATGCTTATTAGAAAGCAATTGGTATGCTAACTATACCTCAGTCTTGTGATTAACATAATTTTCTTCAATGAGCTCTGCTTTGGGAATGTATATATATAGCAAAATGATATATTATGGTCATAATAGGACTTGAAGGCTGTGAGATTCTCTGTGCCAGAAAGGAATTGGAAGACCCTGGGATCACACCCTGCGTTGGACACAAAGAATGATGCCCTGAGCGTGCACAGTGTATTATTCCTAGAATGTGGGAACAGAAAAAAACAAGAGATCCTAGGCCTCACCACTAGTATTCCAGTGGGTTTTTTCCCTATCCATTAAGTAGAAGATGAGCCAAGTTGGAAAAAAAATAAGGGTAAATCCCATATCTGCAAGACACTAGCCAGGAACTTTCTACTGAGGGAGGAGACAAAGGAGACGAGCCCTGATAGGGAGAAAGTTTAACATTCACAGATAATGGGCAAGCCTCACATACACTCACCAGTAGCCTAAAGAACTTTAAAAACTACCCAAGAATGACTCAGGTTGGCTTGATGGAGAAATACTGTACAGATTCTCAAAAAGAGATCATGTCCACTTCACCTATTAGTTTCTTAAAAGCTGCAACTCCAACAGGGTTCTCTCACGCACACAAAGAGGATGTAGGAAGGTGCGTGAGCAGGACATGAATAGCTAAGGTGGCAAAGGATGAACAAGGCAGAATCGGAATAAACTCCATTGTCATCCTAGTACTACTCATGAGCAGCTAACTCAAGCTACCTGTGGAATCAAGAAGCTGGCACAATCTTGGGCATACAGGATGAACAAAATGCATGTTTTCTCCAGACAATTCATACTGTGCTATAGCAAAAACAATGTGAAAATAATCCTTCCTCAAACACTTCTATGTATAAGTCCACATTTAGCATTTGTGAGCAGCAATCCCAGCAAATTGTCACAACTGCCCAAGGTAGGTTTTATGTTCCCCTTTTGCAGAAAAGGAAAACAAAGTTTGTAGAAATAAGACAATTTGCCCATGGTGACACAGAGGACAGGATGGGCTTTGGAAATTTATCCAGTTGCTTCCATTCAGACCTTTTTCAACCTGCTTTAAGACTTGCTATGTCCCTGGTCCCACAAAAAAAAAAAAAAAAAAAGACTTGCTATGTACCGCCCTGGCACTCCTTCTATAAAGGCTGGGCATGCCCTACCTCCTCAGCTCAAGTAAAGCTTACAACACTGTGGAGAAGATGCCAAAGGTGTAAGGAAATTTATTTCCTGCCCCTCTCCACATCATTCATTTTTGTCTAACACTTTGCTTCAGTTTCTTCAAAAAGCATACCTGCTATATTTGTTGAAGTACTATGGAAATCTCCAGCGTTTCATATGTGGAACAGTATATATGGAATCTGTTACAGGGGTTATACCAGTAAAGGTGTGAAGGATATAGTTAGATGCTTGCAGGCATGCCACACAGGTAGTGTGGAGGGTGTCCAAAATAGCATGCATTGGGCTGGGAAGATAGCTCAGCAGTTTAAGTGCCTATCTGGCAAGAGCAAGGACCCAAGTTCTGTCTTAGGTGTCCAAGCCATGCAGGCCCTGGAGCCTGAGGCACACTGTACCAGCCCCTGTGGAGCACGCCTGTAATCCCAGAGCTGAGGAAACTCAGACAGGAGGATTACTACAAGTCCAAACTGTAGGTATCAAAAAAAAAAAAAAGCATGCATTGCTAGTTAGCTAAAGAAACAAAGGCTTCTCTGGATAACACATCTGTAAGCATCTGCCAGGTCTCAGACCTAAAACGATCCCACTCACAGAGCACAATGACATTTAAGTTACACAGTGCTCTCTGTCCTTTGCACGCCTGGCCATTTGGCCTTCTAACTTCAAAACAGGGTATACAGCATGCCAGGGTATCATAGTCTATAGCTCAGTGGCATCAGGAAAGAAAATGATCTTTAAAGACCCTCTTGCCTTGGGCTGAAACCTGGTTTAAACTAAGAATTTAATTTTATCAGCAGCACAGATCCCTGTCTGGCAAGTATGGGTCCTGAGTTCAATTCCTTATATATTTATGGAATATATAGTTCATAAATTTCTTTATGATTAAAGCCCCAGAGAAAACACTGACCAGTTGGAAAGGGCAGGAAAACATTTTGTAGTTCCCACGTAACTTTTAAGGGAAATATCAGTAGACATTATCATTCTTCCCATATCCTGAACCTAACAGTAACTTTTATGTGCATGAAAAGGCATCGGAACCTGCACTCAGCACAGATGTCTTCATGGCACTGCCCACCTTCTCCCTTGAAGCGGGGGCTCTGTGTATCCACTTTATACTACATTCTACCTCCACTTCTGCGCTGTCATCTGGGTGTCTCTACTCAGTTCTTTCCACTGAGAGCACAAAGAAGCAATGCAAGAGGCTAGTTCCTGGCTTTGTCAGGACCCAGCCTCCTAGGGCCATGGGATGCAGTGCCTGGGGACTGGGAAAGCTGCAATACAAGCTGCAGTCTCTGAGCGTTCCTTGGAAAGCCCTAGTCCTCGCCCCAGCAGAGTGCTCCAAATTTATGTCTTGTTAATTTGCTTTTGAAAGCAATGCTTTTCTCACTCTTTTGAGCCTGGAGGCCTTGTGGAAAACAGACCCCCCAAGGACCACCCCCAGGGATTCTGAGTCTAGGGAGCCCAGACAGGATGCAAAAACATTCAGTTCTCACAAGCTCCTGGCTGGTAGTGGGCCTATGTCCTTTGGGTCACACTTGGAATAACACTATTCTAGAATCTTCTGACAAGGGAAGGGATACAGGAAGGGTTGCGTGGTGAGAGGAAGCCTAACTCTTGAACTACATGTTCTAGAGCTAATGGTTATTTAGATGAATCATTTAAAATTTTTCATGAGCTGATAATTTAGTCTTTTATTGTTGTGGGCTTTCTGGCCGGCTTGCCATTATATTTCTGTAGATCACAATCATTACCTTGATGTAGACCACTTTTTAAAAACAAAAAGCCTCTTCATGGGTTTTGCTTAGTAACAACTGCAGATGCACAAGAGCTTTTAACTGTCCCCTGTCCCATTCCACTGGCTTAATTTTCTCAGGGCCTGGTAGTCAGCATAGACACTTTGTGCTCTGTAAACAACTAAATAAGACTTAGTTCTAAATAAAATAAATGCAGTGGGCTAGGGATATAGCTCAGGGGCACAAGCACCTGCCTGGAAATGGTAAGGTCCTGAGTGTGAATCCCAATACCAGAAAATAAAATATGGGCCCAAATAGACACATTGAGGTGCTGGGGTCATACATAAGAACCGAAAGCACGGGGGAAGAAATGGAATTTAAGTTGCCCATGGAAGAAAGCACAATAGAATGGGTATAAAAAAGAAGGAAGGACAGATGGAGGAGGCAGGCAAAAAAAGAAGAAAAAGAGAGGAGGAAAAAAAGGGAAGGAAGGAAAAAGGAGAGGAAAAGAAAGAATTTATTCAGTTATTTGCAATTCAGAACTGAATGTCCTTCTAAAAGCTGGATAAAAGAACAAACGCATGCCTGAAGCTCTTAAGGATAAATGGAAAGGAAGACACACAAGTTTCTTCCTGCTCCAAAGCAACATATCACAAAAGAGCTCCTACGAACTAAAAGCCTTCATTCTCCTGAGTATGAGCTAGCAAATGGAAAGGCTTGCATGTGCACATATGCGCGCGTGCGCACGCACACACACACACACACACACACACACACACACACCTTTCGGAGCATTCTACATGCACAATTCATAGACACTAAGTCTAATTGTTACAGCATGAACAGGGGGAAAAAATCAAATTAGTAAACATTAGAAATCCTTCCAGGGAAGCCATTAGCAATTTCAATTCAGTTTCATTTGTTAGTGTTAAAGGAGCTGTGAGAGAGCACTTAGCAAGTAGTTACCTCTCAGACCTGCCTGGAAATTGCTCCTCTTTGTACTGCATCTGTAAACAAATATGATTGTAAACAAAACTGCTGCAAATATTTGCCTTCCAGAGAACTTTAACTCTAAGCTTTACAAAACTCCATTTTGCCTGTGATCTGAGCCCACTAGGTACCTGGCCAAGAAGGAATGTAGACCAGGAGGACCCTTTGGTCCCTCTTCTGGTTGCTGAAGCCATTTCAGCTTTGAATCTGTTTACATAACCCTGAGGCAGCACTGAGTCAAACCTCGTGCTGCGGGTGATCTGCCTTTGCCCAGGCTTGGGGCTTGCTGCATTGAACAGCATAGGACAAAGAGGCCGGACTGGATCCCTCCTGATGCCTCCTCCTCCTGCCAGTGACTCTGCTTAGTACAGGTAAGGAAACTGGACCCTAAGAGGTTGGGCCTCTATGGAGGTAACCTAGCCATCAAGCAGCCAAGCTGGGTCAAAACTGGGAACACCGACCCAACTACCAGCTGGTGCTCTGCACTTAATCCAGAAGTATGCTCTAAACTAGTAGAGGGGCACAGCGGGATGGCTCAGTGGTCTAAAGCGCCTGCTTGGGGAAGCTTGGGCGGCTTCAGGGACCGCGGTTCAGGGACCGCGGTTCAGGGACCGCGGTTC